>JBAMBR010007153.1:27500-95734 GCA_037044475.1 Zaprionus obscuricornis
CACTGAGTAAATGTTGCCGTCTTATGGGGTGAGAACAGCAACTTTTGAAATTTGAAATGTGTATAACTTCCATGTTTATTATCCGATCTGTACCAAATTTGTACACAACGTCCAGATATACGTATTCTAACCAAAATGTACCAAAATTCAGTTCTGTAGCTTGGCTGGGTGTGGGTGAAGTGGTGTGTTCAAAATGGTTTTCATCGATTTGTGGAGGCGGAGGGGGGCGTGGGGAAAATCCAAAATAAACTTGATCTGCCTGCAAACACTACAAACACTTTGCAAAAAAAATGAAGTCTCTATCTCTTATAGTCTCCGAGATCTGTGTGTTCATACGGACGTACAGACGGACAGACGGACAGACGGACAGACGGACAGACGGACAGACGGACATGCTCCAATCGACTCGACTGTTGATCCTGAGTCAGAATATATATACTTTATAGGGTCGGCCACGCCTCCTTATGGGTGTTACATACATTTGCTCTTGTCACTAACCCAATATACTCTTGGTTCCCAAAGGGCACCGAGTATAAAAAGAGCAGCAGCAGCAACAATAACGACAGCAGCAACAAGCATTGACAAAAGTTTTTCAAGCAGCAGCTGACTGCATGTACAAGTTTTATTTATTTTATTTTTATTTTATTTTTTTTTGTTATATTTTTTTTATTTTTTTATTTATTTCTTTCAATTATTTTTTGTACATTTTCAGTCAGCATCAGCTGCCTGTAAGTGCAAGTATTATTTATTTATTTCTTTTTTACGTTTTGTATTTTTATTTATTTATTTTTGTATATTTTTTTCTACATAATTATTTATTTATTTATTTTTCATATTTTTATTTATTTATTTGTATATTTTTTATATTTTTATTTATTTATAAATAGATTCATTTATTTATTTTTTTATATTTTGATTTATTTATTTTTTATGTTTTGGATTTTCATTTATTTATTTTTTTTTAATATTTTTTCTACATAATTATTTATTTATTTTTTATGTATTTATTTATTTATTTTTATATATATTTTTATAGATTCATTTATTTATTTTTTTATATTTTTATTTTTTTTTTTATATATTTTCTATATAATTATTTATTTATTTTTTATATTTTTATTTATTTATTTTTTATATTTTTATTTATTTATTTTTTATATTTTTATTTATTTATTTATATATTTTTATATATTTTTTATAGATTCATTTATTTATTTTTTTATATTTTTATTTATTTATTTTTTATATTTTGTATTTTTATTTATTTATTTTTTATATATATTTTCTATATAATTATTTATTTATTTTTGATATTTTTATTTATTTATTTTTTATGTTTTGTATTTTTATTTATTTTTATACATTTTTTTATATATATATTTATTTTTGTATTTGTTTTCATTTACTTTTTTTCTATTTTTATTTATTTATTTATTTTTTTTTATTTCTTATAATTTATATATTTTTATATACTATTTTTATTTATTTGAGATATTTATTATTTTTTTATTCATATATATATATTTTTTTTATAATTTTTCTTTGTTTTCTATGCTAATGAGCAAGCAGCTAGCTCAGCATATTTTACGCCCTAAGTCTTTTGGCCATAGATTGAGTTCATACGATATGCAAAACAAAAAACTAACGCCATGTGGACATAGATAATTGCAGAGTGATGTATCTTTAGCTGTTGATCTGCTGTATCTGCTATATCTGCCAAGATAGATACGTAACTGTGCATGACTGTCTTGAACCCATTAGTTGCGAGCAC
Source organism: Zaprionus obscuricornis (assembly GCA_037044475.1). Lineage (NCBI taxonomy): Eukaryota > Metazoa > Arthropoda > Insecta > Diptera > Drosophilidae > Zaprionus > Zaprionus obscuricornis. The sequence goes on from JBAMBR010007153.1 coordinate 29,272, forward strand.
TTTAATTTCCGCATATGACTAAAAAAAAAAAAATTATATATATATATATAAAAAAATAAAATACAGTTCCGATTTACGTAGCGCTAAGCTGCCTTAATGAGGCGTCTGCTGCTGACGTAATGCACGCACTGCCAGAAGAGCAGCTAGCTGAACCTCCTTGTCTATGCCTGCTGCCCGTTGCCTCCCGGCCATGGGCCTCACTGCCTTGCTGTCTAACTATTATATAGCCCTGGGTCGTTGCGTCTGTTCGCCAAGTGCTCATTGTGTGTAAATTTGTTACCATTTTTTCTCAGTATGTGTGTGTGCTGTGAGCGTGTGTGATTATGTGTGTGTGTCTGTTTTTTCCCCCTCGTATTGCACATAAAAGGTAATTTCTAATTTGCTGGTGTTTTATTGTTTCTTGTGCGCAGTTTTATGTAGCTGCCGCTGTCAGAAAACAACAAAAAAAAAACGCAACTACAACAACAAGAGCAACAAAAGCAACTTATGCAATGGCCCAATGGCAGCAGCGGCGCATGCGCTCAAATTACATGGCAGCTGCTGCTGCTGCTGCTGCTATTGCTGCTGCTTGGCTCGTAAAAGCATAACGGCGTTCATTAATCATGCAATACACGTCCGAAACGAAAACGAGGCTAGAACTAAAGCAGCGCATAGTCGCAGTACTCATAGTACTAGTAGAAGAAACAAAAAAAAAAACGCATAGAGAACAGCAAACCTGTGAAAGAAGAGTAAAAGAAACAACAACAACAACACGAAGCAGTAGAGAAAGAAGTACAGAGCAAGTACAGCAGCAAATATGTTTCATCGACAACTGCTGCCAATTAGCAGCAACATGCAAAGCGCATTTACACAAATGGCAAAAACTCTGAGCAAAAACTGGCAACTCGGAACTTTGCTAAAACGCAAAACGCATTGCATTGCATTGCAACTTGAGGCCATTTTCAGAGGGGGGCATGCTACATGAAAATCAGTGTGGCAGAAAATTTTATTTTCAAGTGTGTTGCTGCTGCTGATGTTGCTGTTGTTGTTGTTCTTTCTATTGGTCATCATATGTTAACTATAGAAATTTGATTAGATTTCGTGATATGAGTGCAAGCTAAGAATAACGTGCAACGGCAAAGGCAATGCCGCAGTTAAGGTGAAGACATAAAAAAAACACTTGATTGCTTGGCTAATTAAACGAATTTACAACTTTATATAATATATATAGTCATATATACTATATATATAGAGAGAGAGAGAGAGAAAGAGAGAGAGAGAGAGAAAGAGAGAGAGAGAGAGAAAAACTTATATGCTGCTGCTGTTTGTGCTATAAACATTGATTTTATGCATTAGGCAGCAGCAGCAGGAGCAGGGCATTAAATAAAGCATCAAGTAAATTACATACGTTGAGCGTACAGTGCCCTTAAAATTTTTTCATAGGAAATTGTTTGTCATTTAAATTCAATTTTCATTTTTATTATTATATAATATTTATTATATTATTTTTATATTTTATTATATTATATTTTTATTATATTTTCATTTTTATTATTATATAATATTTATTATATTATTTTTATATTTTATTATATTATATTTTTATTATATTATTTTTATATTTTATTATATTATATTTTTATTATATTTTCATTTTTATTATTATATAATATTTATTATATTATTTTTATATTTTATTATATTATATTTTTATTATATTATTTTTATATTTTATTATACTCGTATTATATTTTTATTATATTTTCATTTTTATTATTTTATAATATTTATTATATATAATAAATAAAAATAAATAATATTTTATATATATTTAAAGACTTTTCAAACAATAAATTGAAAAATATTCGTGTGCTAATTTATTTTAAATTTGCATATTTTCTATTCTAATTATTTTTTACCTAATTTTATGATGCAACAGGCAGCTGCAACAAGTTAATTAGAGCAAAAGCAATCTTTGAATTTCTTTAAAAGCAAAATTATGTTGCTTGAAATTTTTTTTATAATTATTATTTATTTATTATATAATTATTTCTAGATTTATTATAAAATACAAATACAATATGTAGAAAATTTATTTTTCTCTATATATTTTCAACAGATGTTACATTTTTTCAAATAAAAAAATTCTCTTCCTCTTTTTTACCTATTTTTATGTTGACCTGCGCTGAAATTAAGCTAATCTACCTAAGTAATAAAGCCTGCAGATCCTGACACGTGCGCCATTGATGTGCCTTTACCTTTACCTTGCCTGTCTATCTGTTCGTGCCAGATCTCTCTAATGATGAGCTCAACTCTGTTTAGTCTACCTGTGCGCATTTAAAATGCAGCCACTGTCGCTCTGATTGCATCATTCGTGCAAAGACACGCAAAGCGAAACGTATTAAAGGCGATACTAATTTTGCAAAGAAAAAAAATATATTAAATAAAATACTGCAAAAAAGTACTAAATAAAATACTAAACGAAGTAATAAATAAAATACTGAAAAAAAATACTAAATAAAATACTGAAAAAGTATTAAATGAAATACTAAAAAAGTAATAAATAAAATACTGGAAAAAGTAAAAAAAAATACTAAATAAAATACTGGAAAAGTATTAAATAAAATACTGAAAAAATACTAAATAAAATATTGAAAAAATACTAAATAAAATACTAAAAAAGTAATAAATAAAATACTGGAAAAAGTAAAAAAAAAATACTAAATAAAATACTGGAAAAGTATTAAATAAAATACTGAAAAAATACTAAATAAAATACTGAAAAAAAACTAAATAAAATACTGTAAAAATACTAAATAAAATACTGAAAAAATACTAAATAAAATGATGAAAAAGTAATAATTAAAATCCAGAAAAAATACTAAATAAAATACTGAAAAAATACTAAATAAAATGATGAAAAAGTAATAATTAAAATCCAGAAAAAATACTAAATAAAATACTGAACACAAAAAAATACCAAATTAAATACTAAAAATACTGAAAAAAATAACAAATAAAATACTGAAAAAGTACTAAATAAAATATAAAAAATACTACAATAAAATATACTAAACTATCACATCAAAAAATACTACACAATCACATAAAAAAATACTAAAAAAAATACTACAAATATAACAACAACAAAAAAATATTATTTAAAGGCAACAGAACAGAATGTCAGGTACTAGTGGAAATCCGTTCAGCATTTCGACTGAATCGGTCAGCTATGCGCTATATTTGCATCGAGAGGAATTGAAACGCTCGAAGCGTTGCCGACGCCTAATGCGCGTGGCAAGCACAAAGCTGCAGCTGACAAATGAGTTGATCTGGCTGGAGCGACGCCAATGGGAACTGGAGGCGCCCAGCCATCAGCAACGTAGCGCATTAAATCGTGAGAGTCAATATCGTGATATATTAAAGCATAACATGCAACAGCAGATGCAGAAGCAACAGCAAAAGCAACGCAAGCATCTGGAGGCAAAACTTAGCAAAACACTAGACTAAATACACTAGGATAACCAGATACTAGATGCTAGTATCTGTAAGAGACAGTGGGGCATAGATATATTGAGACACATCTATAGATTGTATTGAAGATTAAGTTAATTTTAAGTTTAGTCCATGGCAACGTCAGGGACTTTAAGCAGTTTTTTTTTTTATTTTCTTGTTTTTAGTTTAGTTTTGTTTTAAGTTAAAGTCTAAAGTCTAAAGAGATAAGAAATAAAAACCGCATAAATCATCAAAGCTGAGAATCGCAAAGTTCCAATGCATTTTTCAATGGTGTGAACGGAAAACAAGGCAAAGTGTTTAGCTTCTGACACTGCGTGTGTAAAGTGGCATGAAAAAAAGGGGTGGAGGGGTAGGGTAGGGTTGCTGGTGGTGGTCGTCGTTGTGGTGTTGGAGGCAATTGACTGACGGGCCGAAAAAAAAACTAAAGAGAGAGAAGCAACCGCAGTTGTAGAACGCAACTAGCAGCAACGACTGGCAAGTTTTTCAATTTCCTGCAACCATTACGCAGCAAGAGTTTGAGTGAGTGAAAGAGAAAGAGAGTTGGGAGGCAGGCAGTTGCAACGTACAAGTGCTAGTAGCAGCTGCTGCTGCGGCTGTTACTGCTGCTGCTGCTGCTGTTCCTCTGGGCCATTGACGTTTCACGCAGCGGTTCTAGCACGGGCTTTTTTCTCGCTTGATTTGTCACATACACAACACTTGCACACACACACAGACACACACATAGTTTACACATGCATAGCTATAGATAGTCAGAGAAACAGTTCCCCAACGGAAAAGTAAACCTGTCCAACTGTCTCTCAGTCCAGCTTACTATCTCTCTCTCTCTCTCTCTCACTCTGTCGCTCTCTGTTCAAATGCCGTTGAGAACCGGTATATGTTTTGCCAGGCAAACGCGACGCTTTCTTTTTGCCCAATGCCACAGGCTACGGCACACAGGTGGCAGGCAGGCAGGGGCAACTTATATGGCAAGGCAATAGTCTAAGGAGAGGAGAGAGAGAGAGAGCTGAGAGCTGCAGTTTAGTAGAAGGGGTGTCACAATGACACTATAACGCTCTGCGTCTCATCTTAACATACTGGCAGGCAGGCAGTCAGATAGCAGCAGTGGCAGCCACAGCAGCAGCAGTCGCAGCAAAAGCAATAGCAGTCGCAGCAGTCGCAGCAGCACTTGTATTTAGTTGCAATACCCTTTGCTGCACCTCTGCATCTTCTACTTCCCCTACCCCCTACCCCCTTCTACTAATCTTCTATCTCACGACTTTGTCTCGCTGTCGCTTGTTTTGTTTTGCGTATTCTAAGTGCTGCGCCTGCATTTCGTTTTGCTTGTAATTCTTTTGCTTTTTTTTTTCTTATTTTCTTTTTGTTTTCCTTTATTTTTTTTTGTTACTTTTTCGTTCTTATTCAGTTGGCATGTTGGTTATTTATGCGTCTTGTTGTCCCAATTCTTAAAAAAATGCTGCATGCCACACAAACACACATACACATATGTGTCTGTTTGTCTATGTGCGGTTTTCCATTTTCCTAGCAAAACTGTCTACTGTTTTTTTTTTTATTTTTATTTATTTATTTTTTTTTTTGTAATAAGCAGCAGCAAAAAATAAAAAAAAAATTTAGCTAAACTCTAAGTGAAATTCTTGACTTACCTTAATATTTTGCCAGCACTGTTACAGCTGCTGCGCGCTTTAAAAATTCTTTGTCTGCAATAAAAAAAAAAATTATTATTAAAAATGTAAAAAAAATGTGGTGGGAAGCGGGGGATAACTACGCATAAAAGTCAACAATGGGCAATAGTCTGACATAAATTTAATGCTGTTAAAATGCTTTTCACATTGCCAATATATATATATATACCGATATATATATACCGATATATATACCGATATATATATATATATATATATATATACATTTACACATGCAATGCTTTTCAACCTGCATGACAGCAGATAAAATATAATGCAAATATTATTATTATTATTTTTTTTTTTTGTATTTTATTTTATTTTATTTTCAACATTTTTCTGTTGTTGTTGTTGTTGTATTTTGTATAATTGTTGCAAGTACAAAATAAACACTGTACGTGACAGCAGTTAACAGCAGCAGTGAATGTTCACTCTGCAAACTGTGATGATGCTGCTGTTGCTGCTGCTGCTGCTATTGCTGCTTCTGCTTCTGCTGCTGCTGCTATTACTGCTTCTGCTGCTGCTGTTGATGATGATGCTGCTGCCTTTCTATGTAATTCTCATAGCTCTGTAAATGACTTGTTGTCTCTTTCATTTCTCTCGTGCTACCTGCAACACTGACTTGCAATATGCATTTTGCACTAAATGAAAAACAGAAAAAACTAAAAAAAAAAAATAAAAAACCTTTAGTATTTTTTTTCTTTTAGTAGACAAAAAAGAAAGAAAGAAAGAAAGAGATGTGAAAGTTTGGCAACTGTGCTACACAAAAACCTTTCTAGGCAATTTACATGAACTTAAGTGAGCGTCGAGTGTTGTAAATGTTTTAAAAGCTCTTTAAAAAAAAAATTTTTTTTTTCTTGTTTTTGTTTTTTCAGCTCTTACCTTTCTATGAAAGTTGAAAATTGGTATTGTTGTTAGTTGGCAATATTTGTATTAACTTAATGCCAAAGACCTAAAATCATAGTCATTTTCTTAATCAAGTCTTAATGCAGCTTAAGCATTGCTAACTGCTCTCTATCTCTCTCTTTTTCTCTCGCTCTCTCTCTCTCTCTCTCTCTCTCTGTCTCTATAGTTTGTCACTTTATATTATTTTCACTGTACTGCAGCGTCAAGTGCTCAGCTTTATGTTGTTTATCATCATTTACACCTTCTCTCGCTCTCCGCCGCCTACACACACACAACTTCAAACTTTATATAATGCTAGAACAAAAGGCAAAACATAAAATGCTCTATCTCTATCTCTATCTCGCTCTCAATATCGCCATCTCTTTCTACGCTTTGACGCTTGTTTATATAGTTATAGAAATATATATGAAATTTACTCGCAATTTTTGTCGCATTTGTGTTTTTTTCTTTTGGTTTTTTTGCTGTTGCATTGGGGAATTTTTTTTGTTTTTTTGTGCGTGTCAGCATCAGCAGCTGTTGCTGCTAAACAACAAGAATAACAATAACAAAAGTAGCAACAGCAACAGCAGCAGCAACAGCAACAGCAACTGTAATAATAGCAAACAGCAAAATAAATACAAATAAACAGCAGCAACAACAGCAACAACAGCAACAACAATAACAATGATAATTTTTTCTTCTTTATTTTTTTATTATTATTATTAAAGTACACTGCAAAAGGGTGTTGAGGCGTATGCTGTGTGGGCGTGGCATACACACATACACACACATAGTGTCACAAATAAACAATTGGAATTTTTGTTATTGTGCTTTTGCTTGTAATACGTTGAGCGACTAAATCGTCTGTAAATACTTTTTGCTACAAGAGTTAACAGTTATAAATGGGCATTTTATGAGTTGTGTGCGACACAACAACAGCAACAACAACAGCAGCAACAGTAACATCAACAACATCAACAACCGTAGCAGCAGCATTGTGTGATGCTGTAATATCTGCAGAATAAATGTTGATTTTTTTTTTATCTATTTCTTCTTTTGCTTTTGATAAAAATTTGTAGTGCTCCGCATTTCTCATGTTGCAAAAAAAACAATTGAAATTGGTAACAGCTAAACAAAAGGCGTAGCATGTAGCATTTGTCTGTTGCTTATAGAAAGTCACACGAGGGAAATGTCTGTCTGTCTGTCTCTCTGTGTGTGTGTGTGTGTGTGTGTGTGTGTGTGTCTGTGTGAGTGTCTGCCAAAACATTGCTTATGTGTCTCTGCTAACTTGACCAACTCTGTCTCTCTCTCTCTCTCTCTCTCTCTCTCTCTCTCTCTCTCTCTGTCTCTCTCTCTCTTTCTCTCTCTCTCTCTCTCTCTGTCTCTCTCTCTCTCTCTGTCTCTCCCTCTCTCTCTCTCTCTGTATCGCTGTGCATCAAGTGAAATCGCAATGTCCATGTGCAGCATCAACTTCAACTTTGCAATTGCAGCTGCTGCTGCTGCTGTGGCTGCTGTTGTTGCTGTTGCTGCTGCCAGTTGTCTGCCCAAGTGATAATGTTGTTATTGTTACGATTTATGGCAGACGCACATAGATCACCAACATCATCACCCACCAGCAACAACAGCAACAGCAGCAGCAACAGCAACAGCAGCAATAACAGCTCAAAGTCTCACTTCATTTTGAAGCTTTTCTTATTGATTTTTTCTTTGTTGCTGGCAGCATGTTTTCTATTTGCAGACATTTTGCTTGCCTTTTACCACACCACGCCATAATAATGCAATGCAATGGAAATCATAAAAGTCAAACAGCAACAACAACATTAGCAACAGCAGCAGCAGCAGCAAAACTGCAGCCAAGTTGAGGCCATGGCCATATTACAGTTGCGCCTGCCGTTGCATTTAGCGGCTGCATTAGGAAAAAAAAAAAAAAAAAAATCATTTCTACTTTGTCTTCTTCTTTATTGCGCTTTCGTCTTGTAGAAATCTAACAACAACAATAGCAACAACAACAAGAAGAAACATAATAATTATGTTATTATAATTATAATTGTGCACATAATGAGGTTGACGCTGCATTTGGTCGCATTTGCTGCGACAGGTGAAAGATGCAACACGCTGTTTTACTGTTTTGCTGTTTTTGCTGCTCGCTGTTCATGCCACTCAAATCCGTTTGTCTTGCTGTGCAACCAAAAATGTTTTTGTTTTTTCTTTTTTTGTTTTTTTTTCAATTTTTTATTTTTCACTTTTTGGCCAAATGCCACAATTTGACGCCCTGTGGGTGGGCGGCTGGCCAGTTAGGTCCATTAAAAACATTTGTTGCACTTTTTAACGAAGCAGTGAAAGTAACTGACAAAAAAAAAACAGACAAAAAAAAAAGCTGACAAAAAAAAAAAAATTACTTGCACAAAGCATACAAAACTTTGCATGAATAAACAAAAGTCAGAGACAAAAAAAAAAAAAAAAACACATTCAAAATACACGACACGCCCTTATTTTTTTTTATATATTTTTTTTTATTTTTTTGCTGGCAGCAGAAATCAAAACTGCAGCAATTGCAATTGCAACAAAAGTAATGCAAAAATTAAATGCGAAAAAAGACACAAAAACAACAAGCAAAGCGTGCAGGGAGAGAGAGAGAGAGGTAGGTAGTGGTAGTGGCAGAGAGAGGCAGAGAGAGTGGCAGTGGGAGGTAGACAGATTGACTGACAAACAAGCAAAGGCAGACAAAAAATACAGACAGGCATGCAGAGAGACAGATAGACAAGCAGAGTTACAGATAGACAGACAGACAGAGTTACAGACAGACTGAGAGACAGAGATACTGAGAGACAGACAGAGAGACAGTCAAATACTGCCGGCAAATGTCGACAGCCGCAGAATGCAACAAGCAAAATTTTTTTCACAACAATGCAACAGAAATAAAAAAAAAAAAATAATAAAAAAAAATAGAGCTTGTAAGCATGCAACAGTTAACAATATTAGACGCTTTATATACCCTGTAATCAGCCTTTTGTTATTTGCACTAAATGCTGCTTATATCACAGCTGCTTTCACTTTATTTTTATCTTTATTTTATTTTTTTTTCTTTTTTTTTCTTGTGACTTATATAACAATTTTTTATGCACTCAGAATACAAAAAAAAAAAAAATGTTCAAAAAGCTCATAAAAAAATGCATTTTTATATATAAAAATTTTTCTATACAAATATTTTTTTTTTATTTTTAAAATTTTTATATATATAAATTTTTCTATACAAATAATTTTTTTTTTATAAGCCCGACAATATACTCTACCCATCGGGTAGCATTTATAAGTCGCATTTGTAAAGCCCAACAAATATTTATTATTACATTTACATGCTTACATGACAATGTGCATTTTCTTTTGTTGTCTCTCTTTTTCTCTACCTCTCTCTCTCTTTCACTGCTACACAGCATCATTTTTTTGTTGCATTCAAATGCTCTATCAAAGTTTTTATATTTTTTTGTTGTCAACCTCATGCAGTGTAGCTTAAGCTTAGCAGCAACTCTTGCTACTCTTGCTTTTGCTTATGCAAATTAGACAAATTTTTACTGATGAGCAGCATTAGGCATAACTGTTAGCCAGCAGCATATACAACTTTTAACTTGGAAAAATATACAAAAATATATATATGGCAATGCTCAGTAAAGAAAGTAATGCTCGCCTAATGTTAGTTAAACAATAAATAATAAAAAAAAATCATAATATAAATTTTAAATACACAGCGTTTGCTATCAAAAAATTAAAAAAAAAAACTTCCCCTCAAGCAAAATTAAATAAAAATAAATAAAAATAAATAAAAATAAATAAAAATAAATAAAAATAAATAAAAATAAATAAAAATAAATAAAAATAAATAAAAATAAATAAAAATAAATAAAAATAAATAAAAATAAATAAAAATAAATAAAAATAAATAAAAATAAATAAATAAAAATAATAAAAAAAACCCCAATAACATTTTAGTTAGCAAGAGAGTTTAGAATAGTCGCAAGTCGCAAGTCGCTAGTCGCCAGACATAGTAGAACCAGTTTTCTTAGTTCATTAGTAACAAATTTTAATAATAAATTTATAGCTTTGAAATTTTTTTAATGCAGAAAACAAAACGAAAAACAAAAGTCATAAAATTAAAATTAAAAAAAAAAAAAAATAAAAAATAAAATTAAATAGCAATAAAAAAAAAATAAAATCAAGGAAAGAGCATGCAATAATTGTCTTGATTTTCAATGTTTTTTTTTTGTTAATAATAATGCATTGATAATGTAATAATAATGCATTGGCAATACATTAATAATGCCTTAATAATGTAATAATAATACAGTAACAATGTGTTAATAATTCAAATTAAAAAAAAATAAAAATAAAAAAATATAAAAAAAAATAAAATTAAATAACAATAAAAACAAAAATAAAATCAAGGAAAGAGCATGCAATAATTGTCTTGACTTTCAATATTTATTTTTTTTTTTAGTTCTTTTAGTTAACACACACACATACACACACAGAGACGCACATACACAACCATTGCTTATTGTTTTTGCTGTTGCATTTTTGTTGGCTTTTCAATTTGTTGTTAAATGCAATAAAAATGCATTTTGCATTTTTTGCATTTCTGCATTTTGTCTGCCATCCATTGATTGAATACGCGCTCACATCACATATCACACACACACACACACACACACACACACATACACACACACATAGCGAGCAAGCAGAAGTCTGCTGACATGTTGCTGCCTGCAAAGCAAACGTATGAGGCAGGTAGTGACTATTGGCATGAAAAGTGCGTATGCTATGTATGAGGCAGAGAGGTATTGATACTGTGAATTGAACTTTTTACATATATATGACTTTTATTTTTATTTATTTTTTTTTTTTCATTTCATTTCAATCTCTCTCTCTCTCTCTCTCTCGCTCTTTGTCTGTCTCATACAGTTAACAGCACCCGCTGTGCTTTTGCGTATTGAACATGAACAATTTTAATTATATTTTACGTCAATTGTAAAACTGTAAATTGCATAAAACGCGCGCGCGTACAACAAGAGACAAAAAAAAATGAAGCCATTTTTCATTTAATTAATTGAAAAATGTCTGTCTCTCTCTCTCTGTCTCTCTCTCTCTCTCTCTTGGCAAGTGACTGCGTCTGTCAGCCAATTCAAATGGCAATTGCCAATTGGCAATTGGCCGGCAAAAAGAACTTTTAAAATGTTACCCAAAAAAAGTTACATAGTCGCCAACAGTAAGTGCAGTGAGCTGCCACAAATTGTGATAAGATTCGTAAGCGTGTTGCCTGCCGCTTGCCATAAAAAAGCAAAATATACACAAAAAAAAAAAAAATATTGTGGCCAAAACAAAAGACAAAAAAAATATATAAAAAAAAAAACGAAATGAAAATGAAAATGTGAATTTTTGCAAAAGTTCATTACGCTCAACGATGACGACGGCGTCGACAACATCATCATAATAATTGTGTATGACTTTCAACACAATTTTTGTGGCAGAGTCAACGCCCATTTTGACGACTTTTGCCAGCGTCACTTTTGCTGTGCATTTGAGACTTTTTTTTTTTCTTTTTTTTTTTGTTCGATTTCGCAAAAGTCGCAAAATGAGAGTCGCTTGCCATGCAAATGAGTTGTGGCAATCTTTAATTGACCAATTCAACTTATACTCGCATTGTTTCAATCTCAGACAATGGCAGCATAGCAGCCATAGTAGCAGCAACAACAGCAGCAGCAGCAGCAGCAGCAGCAACAGCAGCAATTTATTGAACTTGCAACACAAGCAAAGTAAAGTTAGTTGCACATACAAATCATAATAATAATAATAATCATAATAATCAGAGAAAGATAAAGAGAGAGAGAGAGAGAAAAAGAGAGAGAGATAGTTATATATATAGTATATAATATAATTATTATTACTTTCAATATGCTGACACTTTGGCCAGTCGCGCGTTACATTCTTTTCATGCATTTCTATTTTATTTTTTTTTTTTTTTTTTTTTTGCCTAGCGCATAGTGTGAATAGTTTGAGATCGCGCAGCAAGCGTTACAAGTTAATAAAACTTGTGAGCAGCGCTAAGTCAGCTACACTAGATTCTTGCATAGATAGATGAGAATAGAGACAGCAGCAGTAGCAGTAGCAGCAATAGCAGCAGCAGCAGCAGCAGTAGCAGCAGTAACTGAGGCGGGGATAAAGTCAGCAAGACCCTGAGCCAGTGACCATAGTCCATTGCACTGTGTTACAAAGTTGAGTAAGATTGTTAGAGCTTGCAAGCAGGGAGGGTGCGGGGTGGCAAGCATACTATATATTTTGTTCCTCCTGCTACTGCTGCTGCTGTGACTCTGATGGGGCTTCATAAATTCGTACTTGAGCGGCCAAGTGTGACGAACGAGATTACTGAAATCTTCTGGAGCAGATCCATTTTTCATAGCCGACAACTTTGCGCCAAAGTAAAGGCAAAGGCAACAGCAACACTAACAGCAAAAGCAAAAGCACTGAGCATTGAGTTAGTTGTCTTCTTATAGTAGTTACATTTATATCTTTTTTATTTTTTTTTTTGTGTGTCGCTTCTACTACATTACATATGTCTGTGTGTGTGTGTATGTGTGTGTGTGTCTGTTTGTATATGCAACAAATTGCTCTTGTCTTAGTTATTTGCTGTCATAATAGTTGCTGCTGCTGCTGCTGCTGCTATTGCTGTTTGTACCTTTTGCATTGTGCTGTTGCTATGCTTTGCTGCTCTAGTTATTGCTGCTGCTGCTGTTGCTGCTGCTGCTGTTGTTGCTGTTATGTTTAGTATTATTTTGTTGCCTGCCTGTAATCGGACATCAAAATGCGAAAATGATATTCTCTTTTGCCTTTTTGTTGACCAATAACAACAACAGCAGCAACAACAACAGCAGCAACAACAGCAGCAACAACAAAAGCAGCAACAACAGCAGCAACAACAATAAAAACAATGAGCTGGCAAAATTGCAGGCAAAACGTTATTAAATTATTCTAGATTTACACAATAAACTGAAGCAACAACAACAACAACAGCATTATCAACAGTAAAGCGATATATAGAGCGAGGGTTGACTGAGAAATATGCAAGGACAGAGAAATAGCAGCGAAAAAAGAAAGAATGAGAAAGCAAATCCATAGAATTTTTTATAATTTTTTACTTTATTTTTAATGCATTAATAATGTATTAATAAAGCATTGACTAATGCATTGACAATGTATTAATAATGCATTGACAATGTAATAATAATGCATTGGCAATACATTAATAATGGCTTAATAATGTATTAATAATACAGTAACATTGTGTTAATAATGTATTGACATATTGACATTGTATTAATAATGTCTTACTAATGCATTGGTAAGGTATCAATAATGCATTAACAATGCATCAATAATATTGTGGCTATTGCTGGCATAATTATATAAGAAACAGAGAGAACATAAATTTAGTATAATTTTTTTTATGTATTGATAATGCATTAATAATGCATTGACAATGTATTAATAATGCAGTAACAATGTATTAATAATAATTGTGACAATATATTAATAATGCATTAAAAATGTAATAATAATGCCTTACTAATGCATTGGCAATGTATTAATAATGCATTGACAATGCATTAATAATATTGTGGCTATTGCTGGCTTAATTATATGAGAAAAAAACGTAAATTTAGTATAATTTTTTTATGTATTAATAATGCATTAATAATGCATCAATAAAATTGTGACTATGTCTTGTTTATTTATATATAAGAGATGAAGAGAGACAGAGAATGTAAACTTGGCAAAAATTTTTTAATGTATTAATAATGCATTAATGATGCATTAATAATGCACAAATAATGCTAAATTTGCCAAAGCTTTCGAATTGCGACGCTTAACAATTTTGCAAATATTTTGACTGGCTCTAGAAGAGCAGAATGACGAGAAAGAGAGAGAGAGAAAGAGAGAGAGTGAGACACAGAATTGCGTAACCAGCGATTAATTTACTTTTGCAGTCTATAAAATAAATAAAAAATTTTTTTTAAATATATTAACAATGCATTAATAATGTCGAAAAGCTTTCGAGTTGCATCTCTTAACAATTTTTACAATTATTGCTGTCAACAATTTGCACTTGTTGGGCTTCCCCCTCAGAAGGCAAATTGAATGCATTCACAAATGTTCATTGACTCATGCATTGAATGTGACCATCAAATGTGTTAATAAATGTTTTTTTTTTTCATTTTTGTGTGCAAAAATAAAAGAAAAATAATAATAATAATAATAATTTCTTGCACAATTTAAAGGCATAAATTACAATGTGAATAATGTGAAACATAAGAAGAGAGCGAAGGAAATAAAAAGAAGAAGGGAGAATAACAACAACAAAGGCAAAAAAAAAAGAAATGTAAAATAATAAAATACACAAAATGTATGTTGATATTTTATATATATTATATACATATATATATCGTGTGTATATATATATATATATATATTTATGTATAGTATCTAAAGCGAACAAAAAGCAATTGTCACATAAACAAAGTCTCACGTAACTGCTATAAATACTACACACAAAAATAATAAAAAAAAACAAACAGCGAAAAGCAGACAACAGACAACAGACAGTAGAGCAGAGTAACAACAATGGCGAGAAGGTAAGAAAGCGCGAGGTTAACGCTGCGTATGAGTTATATTTTATATATGCAACGAGGCGCAAAAGAAAATGCGACAACAAAACAGTAACAGCAACAGAAACAACAACAACAGCAATGACAACAATTCACAATAAATAAAATTGTAACATATGCAAATGATGATGAGAACCGTTTGCGATATCGTTGCCGTTGCTGCTGCTGTTGCTGCTGTTGCTGATGACGAAGTCAACAACGTTTTGCTGTCCTTGGGTAACAAATATAAATGAATATGCAAAAGCAGCAGCAGCAGCTAACGTGCTGGCAGTGGCATCAGGGTTGTGGCAACAACAAATACAAATATAACTAGCGCAAGCACATATCGCAGTCGATGACAAGCGATAACGATATCGATAACATTAAGTTAACAAAAACAACCGCAGGCCATTGTCTATAGCAATACAACAAATAATAAAGAAAAGTGCAAGCTACGAGATAGAGAAAGAGTGAGAGAGAGTGAGAGTGAAAGAGTGAGAGAGAGAGAGAGAGAGATAGCTAAAAGTAGAAGTAATCGTAATTGCAACAATTTCAGTCTCAGGCAATATGCCACGAAACTGAAAACTTTATCGACTCTTTTTGCTGCTGCTGCTGTTGTTGTTGTTGTTGCTGCAGTTGTCATCAAAGCAAGCAGCGAAGCTCGACACGCCCGCACAGGCCGCAATAAAACAAAAGCAACAGCAAACAACAGCAAAACGACAAACAGCGAACAGCGAACAGTGTGCAACAGCAGCAACAGCAGCAAACGGCAGCAACATGCACGTCAACAACATGCGGCAACAACGACAACGACAACGACAGCAAAACGACAGGCAGCAGCATGCCGCATGCATGCAGTAGTAACAGCAACTTGCTCATGTTGTCAATTGTACAATTCCCACTGAGCTAAAGAAAGAGATAGATAGATAGAGCAAGAGAGAGAGAGAGAGAGACAAGCAACACATATGTGTAGCTGCTTTTGCTGGCAGCAAAAAAGTTTTTTAATAAAATTAAATTTAATGCTGGCAAAATGCTCAGCGCTTGGTTTGTGTTCGGTTTCATTTTGCAGCAAATTGCATTACAGACGCCGCAAGTCGCAGTCGCAGTTGCTGTTGCTGTTGCTGATGACGATAACGACGACAAACAGCAAGCATCAAGCTGTCTGCTTACTCACACTCTATAGCTCTCTCTCTCTCTTGCTCACACACACACATTGACGACATCAACTTTACCACAAATGCAAATGAGCTACAAATGCTATGCAATGCATGCATAAAAAATGAAAACGCTTAAATTTTGCAGCCAGGATGCTGCTGTTGTTGTTGCTGCCAGCAGTTGCTGCTGCTGCCAGCACTTGCTGCTGCTGTTGCTGTCACATATCTTCTTGTCTGTCTGTCTTTTCATTCTCTATCTGTCTGCCTATCTAGCTGTCTCTCTCTCTCCCTCTCTTGCTGCCTGTCGTCAAGTTCCATTCGCTTTTTGTATCGTTGACATTAAGTATACGTCCCATAAGTTTATATATTATATTATATTATATATATTCATAGATATTTCGCGTACATACATTCTATCTCTCTCTCTCTCTTTCTCTCTCTCTCTCTCTTTTTTTGTCTTGAACTCTGCTCGTGCAAATATGATCAAATAAAATTGTAAATGCCAAAGAGAACAACAGCAACAGCAACAGCAGCAGCAACGTTTGCCTGCAGCTTTAGTCAGCTCACTTTTTTTTTTGCTAGTTTCAATTGCAATTCCAGTTCCAGTTACTTGCATCAATGCAACATGCAGCCACCCACAAACCACACCTACGCCCAACAACAAAAACAAAAGCCGCACCTAAAAAATATTCAACACTTTTTTTTTTCTTATTTTTTTGCCTTTTTTTTGCAGCAAGCAACTAAAAACTAAGACTAAAAAAAATAAAATATATAAAATAGAATATTTAACTAGCAATAACATAATTTAACTGTTGGCCTAGTTGCTGTCCTGACCCTTGGCTAAATAAATAAATAAATATTAAATGCATAATTTATGGCAAAATTTTCACGGCTGTCACATTGCATCGCTAGACGTTAGGTTTTGGCCAATTAGCATACAAATTTAAGTTAGCTTGATTTATGATAAAAATATTTTTTCTTTTCTTTTTATTGATTGCAAAAGCCAATGGCCTGGCCAACAACACAAGCAGCAGCAGCAGCAGCAACAGCAGCAAAAATCTGCTCAGCTGTTATGAAAAATAATTTTTAATTTTAATTGCCAGACGTGCAGAGAGTTGAGCAGGCAGCAGAAGTTAAGGCAAGACAGAGAGTGATAAAGAAGTGTAAGAAGAAAGAGAGAGAGAGAGTGAAGGAGAAAGAGAAAAAGCAATGTGCATATTTTAATTAGAACAAGTTTCATTATCGATAGCAGCCAACACCCGCGCCACAAACTTGCTGCCATATCTCTCTCTCTCTCTCTCTAAGTCTTTGGCTGCAAAATGTCACAAAGCAGCAACAACAGCAACAGCAACAGCAGCAAAAATGAAAGACCACTAAAAAGTAATTGTAGCTAAATGTCAAAGCGACAATTGTTAGTCGTGTTTTCAGTTGTTGTTTTTGCTCTTGTAAAGTGAATGGCAAATGTTGTGCGGTGGGCGGCGGCAATCGTAATAACAGCAACAACAGCAGCAACAGCAACAACAGCAACAACAGCCGCAACAGCAACAACAGCAGCAAGTTTATGTTTTGCTAGCTTGGCCAATGATTCAAGTAAATAAACTGCTGCAACTAAATGAGGCTTAAATCGCATTGATCACAAACAGTATGTGGCAGCTATAAGTGTGAATGAGATAAAGAGAGAGAGAGAGAGACAGAGAGAGAGAGAGAGAGAGAGAGATAGTGAGAGAAAGAGCACGATTGTATGTGTTGTATGCTAAGTGAAGCAACTGTTAATCTTGAGACTGAAAATTTTGTGTGACAAAATCGACAAATCGCCAAGCAACATTTTCAAACGAGGCGGCAACAAAACAAACTTGTGACACAAGTTAAGCTTGCACAGGGGGGAGGGAGAGTGTGAGGATAAAGGCAGACAAGCAATAGCAATAGCAATGTGTGTGTGTAACAGCATTGGGTACGCAATCTTAGTGCAAGACTCAAATATGCTAATTATGCGTTAATAAGCAGAATGTTGCTGCCATTGCTGCTGCTGTTGCTCTGCTCTTGCTCTGCTGCTGCTGTTGCTCTTGCTCTGCTGCTGCTCTGGTTTGCTGCTGCTGTTGCTCTGCTGCTGCTGCTGTTGCTGCTGTCACTGTTGCTCTGCTGCTGCTATTACTCAGCTGCTGCTCTGGTCTACTGCTGCTGCTACATTATCCCAGCTGCTGCTACTGTTGCTCAGCTGCTGCTCTGCTACTGCTGCTGCTGCTGCTACTCTTGCTCTGCTGCTGCTGTTGCCATTTTGCCTGGCATGCGACGCGACATGCGGGTTGTAGCTGTAGCTGTAACTCTTGTCTCCTGTCTCTTGTCTCTTGTCTTTCCATTTGTCTGTTGCTTTATCTCTATGTGTAACTGTTGCATGTAAATATTGCTGATTGTCTCTATACAACAAACAGAACAACAACAACAACAATAACTAGACTATATATGCAGATATATATATAGATATATATATATATATATACATGACAAGTATGTACTGTTACGGTGTCTGAGATAATTTGCTGGTCGCTTAGTTCTTTGCCATTTTGCCGACGTCGCGACGTTCGTCGACAGCCCACAGAATCATTGCGAAATTTCATGTTGTTGCTGTTGTTGCTGCTGTTGTTGCTGTTGTTGCTGCTGTTGCTGCTGTTGCTGTTGTTGCTGTTGCTGCTGTTGCCTCGGGGTTTTAGCTTTAATTATGAACAATCAGTTTCTTTGCTAGTTGTAGTTGCTGGCTGTTCCCTGCCCATTGCCCGTTGCCCGTTGTTACGCTTCTCTTGCACGTTCTGCCTGTCGATTTATTTATATATAATTTTATTTTTTTTTTTTTTTTGTTGCCTTTTTTTTTGCTGCATGTCAATCAAACGGCGCTCAAGTCGTGATTTGATGATTTGCCTGTTGTTGTTGTTTTATGCTTTTTTTTATGCTACAGAACAGTCCGACAAAGAAAAAAGCAAAAAAACAAAAACAAAAGCCATTTGTCAAGCCTAAGCCTGACCTGTCCTTCAAATCTAAGCTAAATGCGACACAAACACACAAATAAAAAATAAATAAAAAAAAATAAACTTTATGCTCGTTGTGATTGAACTTTTATAATGTCATGAAATGCAAACATGAAAACATTTAATAAATATAAGTAGCTAATAAATATAGGAATATAAAAAAAGATTTAATGCGGATTTAATATAATTTAACAAATGTTGCAAAATCAATCAATAAAATAAAAAAAATAAAAAAAAATAAAATGAAATTTTGCAGACATTTTTGTTGTTGTTGTTTTTATTATTCAATTCCAAATGAATGCATAGAAAATCATAAGCAATAATTAAAGAAGCAAAAAGCAAGAAAAAATTAAGCGAAAAATCACAGCAAAAAAAAAAAAAACAAAAAGTTTTTTGGCCACAAAAAAAAAAAAGTTTGTCAAAGAATTTCTAGAGAATTTCAGGCTGACAAAACTGGCAGGCAGCATAATGTATATCTAAGTATATATAATATAAATATATAATTAAGTCAATTATTGTATTGAGCTTTTGAGAACTGAGAACTGAATACTGTGAGCTAAGAGCTCTGAGAATAATATTTGCAATTATTTTAAGCGCTGGCGCCAAAAAAAAAAACAAAAAAAACACAAAGACCAAGCAAACCCAGCGAATGACAGACAGTTAAAGCTAGCGAGGAAGCGAGAGAGAGAGAGAGAGAGACTGTATGTGTGTGTGTAAGACTTGGGTCTACTTTTGCTTGTCTAACCCCAAAAAGCAAAACTCTACGCTCAAGTTTTATTACAACATTTTGGGCACATAAATTTAACAATGTCACGTTATAAATTTTTCAGCTTCAAGAAGCCAAAGACAACAATAACAACAACAACAAATTGATAGCAATGGCAGTGGCACAAAGTGAAGGGAAGAGAGAGAGAGAGAGAGAGAGAGAGGGAGATAGGGTAAAGGGGGAAAGGGGAAAAAAATTGTATACTTTGAACGTTTTTTTTTTTTTTTATTTATTTATTTCGTGACTTTTTTGCTAGTTGTGCTAACTTTTTGCTCTATATACCCTTGAAATGCTAGACAAGTGGCATGGGGTATGCTAGTTAAGTAAACTTCAAATTATATTACAATATTATATTAGATATTTGTAGAAATATTATTTTTGCATTTTAGTTACTTTAACTAACGGTAAATACTAGTTTTTTTTCCCTCTAATATTAACTCTGATCTTTGTGCTGCTGCCGCAGTTTGATGCTTTGATTTTTTATACTCGTTGCCCATTGGGTACCAAGAGTATATTGACTTTGTGACAGCAGCAAATGTATGTAATACACATAAGAAGGCGTGGCTGATTCTATAAAGTATATATATACTGACTCAGGATCAACAGCCGAATCGATTGTCCGTCTGTACGTCCGTATAAACACACATATCTCGGAGACTATAAGAGCTAGAGACTTCATTTCTTTTGCAAAGTGTTTGTAGTGTTTGCAGGCAGATCAAGTTTATTTTGTAATTTTGCCACGCCCCCCACCGCCTTCACAAATCGTTAAAAACCATTTTGAACACACCACAGCACCAACACCCAGCCAAGCTACAGCACTGAATTTTGGTACAAAGTTAGAATATGTTTATCTGGACGTTGTGTACAAATTTGGTACAGATCGGATAATAAACATGGAAGTTATAAACATTTCAAATGTCAAAATTTGAGAGGCGTCTCTATAGTGTCGTACGCTTGCCTGCTGTTCTCACCCCACACGACGGCAACATTAACTTAGTGTTTTTTCATTCTCAAACTCGTGAAGAGCGTGGCTCAGCGGTTAGAGGGTTGAATTTGCGTGCGTGAGGTCCGCGGTTCGAATCTCGAAGCGATTTTTTATTTTATTTATTTTATTTTTATTTTATTTATTTTTATTTTATTTATTTCTTACTTGTTTTTTTTTTTATTTTTTATAAATTAAAATTTTTTTAAATATAAATAAATAATATATCTTTGGTCACCGAGTATTATATAGTCTAGCATGCTCGACTATAACTTTCTTACTTGTTTTTTTTTTTATTTTTATAAATTAAATTAAAATTGTTTTAAATATAAATAAATAATATATCTTTGGTCACCGAGTATTATATAGTCTAGCATGCTCGACTAAAACTTTCTTACTTGTTTTTTTTTTTATAAATTAAATAAAAATTTTTTTAAATATAAATAAATAATATATCTTTGGTCACCGAGTATTATATAGTCTAGCATGCTCGACTATAACTTTCTTACTTGTTTTTTTTTTTGTAGCTGCTTTTTTTTCTTAGTTTCAGCTTTTTGTTTTAACTTTGACTAATTTATGCAATGAACTTGTTTTGGTTTCTCATGCTGCTGCTGCTGCTGCTGTTGCTCTTGCAGATATCGACTATATATAGCGACTATATATATATTTCCATATATATCTGTGTATAATATATGTTTGCTTAATTTATTATAAACATTGGCGCATCGCTTTTTAATTGCATTTGCAATTTCTAATTAAGTTGCTGACCAAAAAAAAAATAAAAATAAAAAAATTTGCAGTTCGCTGTGAATTTTATTTTTTTTTTTTTTTGGTGCTTGAGATACAAGTCTCTTTGTGTGTCTTGTTTTTTGGTGGCTTTGCTTTTGCCGTTAAGTTGATATTCATTTTGCTTGATTCTCTGTTTCTGTTTCTTTATATTATTTTTATTTTTTTTTAGCCATTTACTTTTGTTCAATGCAAACGACTTTTTTTCACATTTTTATTATGTTTTATTTTTATTTTTTATTTGTGTATTTTATATATATTTTTTTCTACTCTGCTTCGACTTCTGCTTCTTCTTCTTGTGCTTTTTCATTGGTTTGCCTTAGCCTTAGTCGCAGTCAGTTTTGTCGTCGTCGTTAGCCGTTTGTCGTTTCTCTCGCTTGTCGCTATCGATGGCTGAGAAGTTTACAATATTTGCCTTTGTGCGGCGTTTACGCTGATTCAGCTACCAGTTTTTATAGCTTCAAGCTGCTGCTGCTGCTTCTTATTTTTTTTTATATTTTTATCGATCATAAAATTAACAAGTTCTTGTTCTTTATTTGTTGCTGTTGTTGTAAAATAATAATAATTATAATATGCAATCAGTAAGCGTTGTCAATGCAAATATTCTTATCAAAGTATTTATTTATTTACAAAATGTTTAATATGTACAATCTATACTCCATCTCTCTCTCTTTCTCTCTCTCTCATTGTTTCTTTGTTGCTTTAGCTTCTTTACGCAACTTTGACACATTGCTACGCAGCTTGCGCTTGAATAACAGTTCACGATTTACAGCTTTAAGATCATCCATGCTGCATGTCTTGATATTACGTACTGTGCGCGAGATCAATTCATCAGTTATATCAATTTTTGTTCTCGATAATCGCAGCTGTTGTGCATTACGTCGCGATAATTCTTCACGATATAAAAATAAATGATAAGAAACTGTTGGTTTCGCTAGCTTGTCGTGCTCCATTTCGAATGCTTCCTTAAAGTTGTTGTTGTTGTTACTGTTGTTGTCTCTTAGCGTAGTGAAAGTGCTGTTATGTTGCATTAACGCTGTCTATTGGCCAACTGTTGAGGCTATACAATTTAGGCCATGTTTATATATTGATATCAGGTAAGCTTCAACATCGTAACGGATGAACTACCTGTGTAACATGTTCGGTTCAGGTCAGAGAACTGTAAATATTTGTGCCAAAATATTTCATAGCTTAATCCTGGCCTAATCCATTTTCTTTAAACTCTTTTGCAATCCATAAATAATAAACATACAAAATCATAATAATAATAATAATAAGCGCAATGATCAACGCCAGCTGGCAGCTGTTAAACAGCAATATTAACATGAACGAACAGGATAATGCATGTCTATTTACTTAGCGCTGCACAGCGAAAGATCAAGCGACACTTTGTTCTATGATTCACATAAAGTTAATATACCCTATTTTCTATTTGTATACCCTGCAAAATATTGTTCTAATATTTATTTGTCATTTTTTTGTCGTCGTCTGTCAACTTTTGCCTTACAAAAAATTTTTATTTTATTTTTTCAATATTTATTTAGGTTTCTTTTTCAACGTTTCTCTCTATGCCAAACAGTTGTGAACATTTTAATATGTCAATATGTCAGTATATGGGCGTAAAGCAGAGATAGAGAGAGAGGCAGTGAGCAACGCTTATGACACATCATTAGCATAGTGCGAGCTGCTGCTGCTGCTGCTGCTGTTGCAGCCATTGTTTGCTTATCCGAGTTTCTAGAACTTTGCTTGACTTCCAGGTAATTCATTAAACTGCAACATAATGAAATACTATATATATCTATGTATATAGCTATATATATGTATAGCTATAGATGCAAGTGTTCACAAATTGCAAACCAGGACAAAACTGGACAAAAATTTGTGGAAAGTTTATGCGGCCGGGTTCAGGTCATAAATGTCATAATCCTTTTATAATTGCAACTAGTAGCTGGAATCTAGCTGGCAAAACAATAACAACAATAACAAAAACAAAGAAAGAAAGAATTTTTGTAGCCGGATTAAGAAGTTGGGAAAGACCACGCGCCGCCGGATTAAGCAAATGCAGCGCATCAGCGTTTTATGATCAGTTACCTCACTTCAACTTCAAGCTATATGCGTGCGGCTGACAGCAGCAGCAGCAGTAGGAGGAGTAGTAGAAGCGCAAGAGCGCAGCTTGAGAGCGCAGGTAGCTTGGCGTGCTCAGGTAAACAAAAAAAAGGTCAAAGGCGCAAAAAAATTCTTAAAGGTAAGCTAATTCCAAGGGGCGGCAAGCGTTGCCACTTGACGTTTATGTTGCGTTTTGTGTTTGACAGCTTGCAGACAGCTTCCAATTCAACGCGTTTAATGCTCAGTCGACGCTTTAAACTCAATGAACAAGACAAGACATGACAAGGCATCAGACAGAAAGAGAGAGTGAGAGAGAGACTGTAACTGTGCAGCTGTGTATGTTGTCTATGCTATGCCTATGAATTTGTCGGTCAGCTGGCCAACAAACATTAACAAACAAGTCAACATGAAATGATTATTGTATCATCAACAACGCAGCAGCAGCTCAACGTTTTTTTTCTCTTTCTTTTATTTTTATATATATTTTTTTTCAGATTTATTTTAAATATTTTTTTCTGCTTTTTTTTTGGGTTTTTTTTTTGTCTGTCGTTGCGCGTCTTTTTTTCTGTGTGTGTGTGTATGCGCCCTGTGGGCATTTGCATTTAGCACCCGAAGACTGAGCAAGTTATGTTTTTTTTTTTATTATTATTATTTATTTATTTATATGCGCATTACGAGCACTCTGCAGCAGCAGCAGCAGCAGTAGCATCAAGACGTAGCATTAACATTAAAATAAAAAGCAAGCAGCAAGACAGCGTAAAAAAAAAAAAAATATTATTATACTTATTTATCTGCTGATGCTTTAAAGTTTTTTTTTTTTTTTAAACCTTCAACTTTCACTGGAAATGCGCTGAGAGCAACGCAACGCAGCAGCAGCAAGCTCTAACTATGCGTTGTTATAATTGTTATGATTTTTCATTATAATAATTGTTGTTATTGTTGCTGTTGCTGTTGCTGCTACTGCTAATGCAGCTGTAGAATTTTGACAAGTCGCAAAATGATTTTAACAGCTTTGAAAGCAAAAACAATAGAAAGGAATTTTCACTTTTCTTTAATATAATTTTTTTTTTTTATCATAGAAATTTATGCAAACATTTTTAACATAATTAAGTTTGAACTTTGTGCTAAGATTTACTTAAAGACTAAGACGCTATGCTAACGCTTCACGCTCATGCTTCATGCGGCATGCGGCATGTCAATTAAACTAAGTGAAAATAACAATTATATGAAAAAAAAAAAAAATAATTTAATGAATTCTTTTTTATTTTTTTTTTCTTTTGCTTTTTTTTTTATCGCCACCTACGAGTAAAGCGGAAGGCAAAGCATTGCTTGCATGAAGTAAAAGAACTTTTGGCAACTTAATTTACTGGCGCGTCGCAATTCGCTCGACTTTTGGGTCAGCGTAACGTTTGCCAAATAAATATTTAATAAATGCGAGGCGTTCACTTTTTTTTTACTTCTATTTTAGACGAGGGTTAAGTAAGATATATTTCCGTAAAAATTAAGTATATTTATTATAGGCGACATTTTCAATTTCTACACCTCTCTCTCTCTCTCTCTCTCTCTCTGTCACACACAAATGTCAGAGCAAAAAAAAAATTTATATAATTTAAAATCAAAAAAAATAAATACAGAAAAATATGTAAAAAAAAAATAGAGAAAAATATGTAAAAAAAAAATAGAGAAAAATATGTAAAAATAAAATAAAATAAAATATAGCTAGAAAAACCGCTAAATGCATTTAATTTCTAACGTCAAAGATTAAGAATTTTCACACGCAGCTGCATAACTTTTTCAAGAAGCCAAAGATTTAATAATTTTGCAACAGGAAAGAGCAACAGCAACAATAACAACAACAGGGACGAGAACAAGAACCGAGGGAAAGCATAAGTAAAAGGCATTTGGGTTTTACCCAGGCAACTAACGAATTGAACACTTTTCATTTACAGGTAATTACCAAAAATTGGATGACAGGTCAAAGTACGAAACAATTTCATCAGAGGCAGGCGCAGGTAAATAATAAAAGTCGCATCGATAAAATTAATATAAGCGCCCCAGATACATGTATGTATAAATAATCCTGGTAAAGTACAACAGGACATCATTCACGTTGCAAACTTCAAGGCAGACACAACATCCGCTTCAAGCAGCATTCGCACAAATAATAGACAAAGACTACAACAACAACTACGACAAAAAGAAATATAATGGAAAGTCAACGTAGCAACAATGGCAACAATCGTCGTGGTGTTCGTCCCACTGTTAGTTATTTACTATTTCAATATCAAAGCGAATTGACTCGACGTCATGCAGAGCCAACGCGTCTCTCACGCACCAAGATTCACATCATTGACGGTCTAGTCTCACGCACTATACGCCATCTGAAGCATGTTAGTAACGAGGAGTTGCAAGCGTGTAAACGTGAATTGGTCTACAAGGAAAAGTTGCGCGATGAATTGCGTGGCATGCGACGCCGGAAGAGTTCCAGTTGTAGCAGCAGCAGCAATCGCAGTAGCAGCAACAGTCGTAGCAACAGCAGCAATCGCAGCAGTAGCAGCATTCGTAGCAGTAACACAAATATTGCTGCAAGCGCCAATGCAACTGCTGCACCAATTAAGCCGCCTAGTACACCGCCAAAACCGCGACCTTCTATCAGTTATAAACATAACAAGGTTGCAATTTTTGGACCCGAAATATTTGTCTAAAAAATATTTCGCAAAAAAAAAACAATTTTTTTTTAACATTTTATTTCTATGAATTTAAGTTTTAGTTTTTTTAAATGTTTCAAACTTAATTGTTGACGATTATAAATCAAAAGAATTTTTAAGTTAAGCACAAAAAAAATGCAAAAAATAATAAAAACAAAAAAAAACGAAGAAAAAAACGTTTGCAATTACTCAAAAATGTCAATTACAGCGCAGCGCAGCGCAACGCTTTTGTTGTAGGAGTGGAAATTCCTGTTCTCTGCTGAAGTCAAAGCCAGTTTCTACTGCTGCTAGTCTAGGCTACTAAAATGTGTGCCGCTGCTGTGGCAAATGCCAAAGCAAAAAGCAGACAGCTCCCCCCCTTTGGAACGTCGACAGCTTCACTTCCAGCTTCAAGAAGTTAAGATTTCCCACGAAGACTCGAAAGAGAAAAAAACCAAAAAAAAAAATTGGCCAAGCGCTGCTTTGCTTAAAACTTAAACTCAAGCTGATAGACGCCTGCAAGATGAAACGGACGAAAGACGGCAAAGAATGCGGCTTTAAAGTTCAATCGTGCAACAAGTGTTATTTCTTTAGCTTTAACTTGCAACGGGTCTACAAAGTCTATCAACTCTATTTTTTGTCTTTGCGTTTCGTCAGTAGAAGAAAAATCTTAAAGTCACAAAGAAAGAAAGAAAGAAAACAAAGTTTGTCTTAAATTATGAAGATGTCTTTGAATGCGACGATATGCAAATTGTTTAAC
Source organism: Zaprionus obscuricornis (assembly GCA_037044475.1). Taxonomy (NCBI): domain Eukaryota; kingdom Metazoa; phylum Arthropoda; class Insecta; order Diptera; family Drosophilidae; genus Zaprionus; species Zaprionus obscuricornis. Next base: position 56,288 of record JBAMBR010007153.1, read on the forward strand.
AAAGAAGAGAAATGTTTTTAATGAATATATTATAAAATGAGAAATGAAACAAATGAGAGAAATGAACTCTCTATGCCACCAGAAAGCAAGAAAGAAAAAAAAATAACAATTTTGCCTCATTAGCTTCAAAATTTAGTATCATATTTCGTTTCAAGTTTAAATTCTATTGATTAAATTTTCAAAAAATAAAAAAAAAATAAAAAAAAACAAAAAATATTTCTAGTTCAAAATTTTAAGTTTATTTTATATATTTTCATTAATTTACCTTTTGCGTTTGTTATTATTCCGTTTGTTGTTATTGTTGCTGTTGCTGCTGTTAATTTGTTGCTTTCTATTTGCATGCTTTGTTGTTGTTGTTGTTGTTGTTACTTCTTGTACATATAAGAAAATTATGAACACAATGTTAATAACATGGCAAAACAGAACTTGTGCCGTTTATTTTATTTTCTATTTCTTCTTCTTGTGCTTTTTTTTTTTATTTTTTTGCTTTAAACACTTTTTGTGCACTTGAAGTGAAATTTATGTGCTGCTGCTGCTACGTCGACTGCACTTACAAATAACACAAAAAACAATTTTGCAGCTAAGTAATTTATTTTTATTTTTAATTTTTTTTTAAAGGCTTTTTTTTGTACCATTGCTGAACCGATCTAAACTGAACTGAACTTATGTTCACCAGTGTATTTGTATATGTTAACCAGTGTATGTAACTAAACTGAACGAAAGATGCAAAAGCCGAGCGCTAAAAATGCAACAGTGCAAAGCGACGCGACGTCAATTTAGAGCAACAAGACAACGAAAATTGAAAACATAGACAATAAAAAAAAAATGACCGAAAAATAAGATAAAAATACCAACACATAGACAGACACGAAAGGCTTCTCAAATGCAAAATTGTAACACGCGCACACAACGTTAAACAGAGATAGATATATGCATGTACACTTTTTCTTTACGTTTTGTTGTTGTAAGTTGTGTTTTCTTATTGAATTTGTAAAACGTTCGTTCTTCGGCAAAGAAGAAGACGCTACGATAAGACAATATATATATATATATATAAACGCGAGATCACAGAGACAACACAAATGCGCGACTAACGACTCACACGACGGTTCACTGACGAATGACCAAAAGTTTTGGCTGCAAGCTGCTGTCGCGGCTTAGCTTCAATTTCGAAAAGCATAAAGCGTCGATATCGAAAAACAGCTTAAGTTCGAAAGAGCATAAAAGTGTGTGCGCGCGCTCTCTCAATGTCTGAGCGTAGCGCGGCGCTCTCGCTCTCTCTCTCTTTGTCAGACGATCAGAAGTTCGATGCTTAAGTCTTTCGTCTTGTTTGCGCTTAGAATTATTTCTTTGTTGTTGTTTCTCTCTCTCTCTCTCTTTATTTTTTTTGACTATTGATTTATTGTTTAACTATAACTGTTTATTACATTGTGCGTTGAACTTGTTACTGCTGCTAGCTGCTAGCTGCTGCTGCTGTGACAAAGTCAGAAGTCTTAACAGTTCATAAGAAAAATATTTACACAAAATTAAGAAAATATAAAACCGGAATGAGTTGACATACATTTAAGCGCTTTTGTTCCATCAGTTGAGTTATACAATTATGTTGCTGCTGCTGCTACTGCTGCTGTTAGATATTTTCCATGCTAGACCAAAATATAAAAAAATACCGAAAGTCATTTTGAATTACATTTAAATATATTTAAATTCATGTCGATTATTATTCTTTACCTTTTTATTTCTTATACTACGCTTGCTTTCGCTGTGCTCGCGCTGCGTTAACTTTTACTCTCAAGCTTAGGCCCGTGCGTCGCTCTTCTGCACTGCTCAACGTTACTCTCGTTGCTCATTTGCTCTGTTTACTCCAACAATTGCCGCATTTAGTTTTGCTGTCGCTGCTAACGTTGACGTCGCTGTTGCTGTTGCTGTTGCTGTCACTAGCGCTGCCAGCGTCAGTTCATTGCTGTTTCAGGTTTTTAGTCTACCCAATGACTTCTTAACGGTTCACCACTTAATGCTTCGCTTTTTTTTGTGTGTACTTTTTTATTTTTCGTCTGTCGCTCGCTTGCTTGCTCACACTCTGTCTCTGTCTCTCTCTCTTGCTCTCTTTACCCCCCACCAACCGTCATTCTTTATGCTCCAGCTTTTAGTTTGTATTGCAGCTGTTATTGTCATTTTGCTTTTAGCTTTAGTTTCGGTTTGCCTGAATGTACATTTTGCGGTTTTCATTGCGATTCTACTCTCTTTCTTTCTTTGTTTGTCTCTTTCACTTCCCCTCTTTGTGCTTATCAACAAACACATCTTGTTGTCAAGTATGCAGCGCGCTGTTTCTGTTGTTATTGTTGGAAGTTTTTCCATGCCACGCTTGTAGGGCTGCACCGGGAGCGCAGTTGTCTGTTTGTCTGTTGCAAAAACCGCAGTGTAGCTAGCGAGATATGATCTGATTTATTGTCGTAAATAGTTTTGCCGGCTTGTTGTCATTTGTTGAAATATTTATTTACAATTTTCACAATTGGCATTTGCCATCTGTAATTGATTTGACTGCCGCTTCGTTGTTGTTGTTGTTGCTTTTGCTCTTATAGTTTGTCCCACTTTTACTTTGCTTCAGTTTTTGTAGGCCTACTGTCGTTAGTGTCGTGCTGTGCTTGCAAATCAAATGTGTTTGTGTTTTCTTTTCTCATGCCGCCCAAAAGTATGCATTTAATTTGTAAAATTGCATAGCCGCATATTAGCAAAGACACAAACCACAAGTTTCACTCTAATTAGTCGACACTTTCCACTGCAGCATGCGATTTTTCTATGTGAAACGCGAAAAATCAACAATAGTGCAAAACGTTGTTGTTGTTGTTGTTGTTGTTGTTAGTGCTGCCGCATGAGTTCTTAATTAGCCCGCAATGAGTTGCCAATAGTAAGTACATATATTTTTTTTTCGGGTTTTTCCTACTTCTGCACACTGACATAACAATTTTGGCTCGTCTAATTACAGAGTTCCTTAACATTTAACGCCCTCCATCCCTCTCTTACATATGTATAGCTCTATAATGCTGCTTCTTCTAATTGCAGTTCGAACATACACAAAACTGACAAACAATTTGTTGTACTCATCTAATGATGACAGCAGCAGCAGCAGCAGTCAGAGCAGAGGCCCCAAAAAAAACAACAACAACAACAACAACAGATAATGAGCAATGTTAATTTGTGAAACGAGTTTACTCAGTGAATAGAGCATATAGTGGGAGTGATGGGTTTGGGGGTAAAAAAGTTCGACAATTATACGATATGTGTGGAAAATTATATAGGATCGTTAATTGAACTGTTGCCTGTTGGTGTTGCACTGTTAACTGCCACAATTAAAATCAATGCTGAGCATTGCGACGACCCAAATCCGCAAGGCAACCAAAACCGACAACGAAAAAAAACGCAAAACTAAGGAAAATTTTCAAAATTAACGCATTCGATTATTTTATATGCTTATGTAACATGAAAAGGCGTGGCATGTGATATTTGAAATAAACATGAGCTACGTTTGGTATTCAAGAAATTATATACGAAATTTTATAGGTGTAGCTTTTGGAGGTTCCTGGGATACGACTGATCAATGAGCTGCATATGATTTTGGAGAAAAAAAATTTTGATAGTTGAAATTTGTAAAATACATGAGCTGCGTTTGGTATTCAAGAAGTTATATACCAAATTTTATAGGTCTAACTTTGGGGATTCCAGAGATTCGTATAATCATATGAGCTGCATAGGATTTTGGAGCAGTTATTCAACAAATTTCTAAAGTTTTTGAAATGATTCCGAGACTACGAATTCGTGATACCTAAAATTTGTAAAATACATGAGTTGCGTTTGGTATTCAAGAAGTTATATACCAAATTTTATAGGTCTAGCTTTGGCGGTTCCAGAGATTCGTATAATCATATGAGCTGCATAGGATTTTGGACCAAAATTTCATATTTCTAGTTTTTGGAATGATTCCGAGTCTACGAATTCGTGATAGTTGAAATTTGTAAAATACATGTGCTGCGTTAAGTATTCAAGAAGTTATCTACCAAATTTTATAGGTCTAACTTTGGGGATTACAGAGATTCGTATAATCATATGAGCTGCATAGGATTTTGGAGCAGTTATTCAACAAATTTCTAATGTCGAGTTTTTGGAATGATTCCGAGACTACGAATTCGTGATAGTTGAAATTTGAGAATAACATAAACTGCATTTGGCTTCCAGGAAGCTCTATACCAAATTTCATAAGTCTAGCATTTAAAATTCCAGAGATCCTGAGGCAATTGTTGAGCTGCTTATGTTATCCGAGAAATTTTACAACAAACGAAAACTGATTCCGAGACTACGAATTGGTGATACTTAAAATTTGTAAAATACATGAGCTGCGTTTAGTATTCAAGAAGAAATCTACCAAATTTTATAGGTCTAACTTTGGTGATTACAGAGATTTGTATAATCATATGAGCTGCATAGGATTTTGGAGCAAAATTTCATATGTCTAGTTTTTGAAATGATTCCGAGACTAAGAATTCGTGATAGTTAAAATTTGAGAATTACATAAACTGCATTTGTCTTCCAGGAAGCCCTATACAAAATTTCATAAGTTTAGCATTAAAAATTCCAGAGATCCAAAAGGCAATTGATGAGCTGCTTATGTTATCCGAGAAATTTCATAACTCTAACACTTTGACTTCCAAATACTGACGCCTTCAAGTAGTCAAATATAACAAAGTCTAATATTTTTTCAAGTATTTCTTTAGTATAACAATTATTTTCAGATGGCAGTAGGTGCTGAAAATTCAAATGACTTTTGAGCATAGAATTTTATTAAAATTCAAAATCATTCCAGATAATACAGCAAACATATACAAAAATCCAGAACGGTTCATTTTCAGTTGTTTTTTTTTTCATTTTCAAGTGTAGCAAAAAAAAACCAAAAACTCTCTAAAACCGAAAGCTAAAACCTAGAAAAGTTTGAAACACGTAATCTCGTCGTAGTATCTATAAAAAAAAAAAAGTAATATGTCTAATAATCCGGAAACAAAATCGATGCCAACCATTATGAGATACATATTGGGTGGCACGGCTGGCATGATGGCCACATGTGTTGTACAACCGTTCGATTTGGTCAAGACACGTATGCAAATATCTAAAAATCGTTGCAATATCAAATTTGGAAGTTCATTACTTTTAATGCATAAAATTTATACAAAGAACGGCTGGAAAACATTTTACGACGGTCTCAGTGCCGGTTTATTACGACAAGCGACATATACAATGTGTCGCATGGGTGTTTATCAATCAATGATTGAATCATTCCGTCAACGACATAGCGGTAAAGGACCACTTATATTTACATGCATGGGCATGGCTGTATTTGCCGGTGCTTGCGGTGCATTGGTTGGTACACCCGCTGAAGTTGCCCTTGTACGCATGATGGCCGATGGACGTTTACCCAAAGATGAACGTCGTAATTATACTAGTGTATTACATTCATTGAGCAGAATAATACGAGAGGAAGGTGTATTAACATTATGGCGTGGTTGTGGTCCTACTGTTGGTCGTGCCATGTTAATAAATATGGTACAATTGACATCCTATACACAAGTTAAAGAGAAATTAATGAAACGCATGGATGAAGGATTGCCCATACATATTGTTGCAAGTATGTTTTCTGGTGTATTAACATCATTAGCATCGATGCCATTTGATATGGTTAAGACACGTGTACAAGTGATGCGTACAGTTGAAGGATTACCAGAATATGCGAATACATCGGATGTATTAAATAAAATATGTCGATACGAGGGTGTATTATCGTTATGGAAAGGATTTACACCATATTTATTACGTATTGGACCACATACAGTTTTTGGTTTTGTATTTCTTGAGCAACTTAATAGTCTCTATGCAACATTAACTGCTAAACGTGACAAGGATTGAGTATAAAAAAACAAAAATCATTAACATGCAAAAAATGAAATGAAAGAAACTTGAAAAACTGAAAAAAAAATAACAAAGAAAATAAACATCAGACAAACACAACACACACACACACAGACGTAAACGTAAACGTAAACATTGTAAATGATCTTATAGGATCTGTATTTGTAATTTATGTATTCATAACTTCATCAAATCTAGTATCATTGTAATGTATTAATAATGTAAACAAAACAAAACAACACAAAAAAAAAAAATTTGGTTTATTTTTTGGTCAATTCATTTTTTTAGTTTTAATTCATATTATTAGCGTATTAAATAAAAATATTATTATTTTTTTTATTTTAGCATGCATAAAGGTAAAAGTTATAAATATAATTATTTTTAATTTTAATTTTTAAATTTTTTTTTATTTCTATTCTATTTTTTTTCAAGTTATTTCACTTTTAATACACATTATTTTTTTTTGTTAAAAAAATTTGTTTTTATTAATTTTTTAATTTTATTTTAGCACGCATAATATTTTTAATTTTAATTTTTCTTTAATTTCATTATTTCGCTTTTGTTACAGTTTTTATTTTATTTTATATTTTTGCTTATTAAAGAATATTTAATTTATTTTTCAAATTTTATTTTAGCATGCATAAAAGTTATAAATATAATTATTTTTAATTATTTTAATTTTTTCAAATTTTTTTTTTTCTATTTTTTTTCAAGTTAATTATTTCACTTTTAATACACATTTTTTTTTTTTTTTTTGTTAAAAAAATTTGTTTTTTATTAATTTTTTAATTTTATTTTAGCACGCATAATATTTTTAATTTTAATTAATTTTTCTTTAATTTCATTATTTCGCGTTTGTTACATTTACTTACATTTCGCTTTTGTTTTATTTTATTTTTTTGCTTATTAAAAAATAATTTATTTTGAAAATTGTATTTTAGCATGCATAAAAGTTATAAATATAATTATTTTTAATTTTTTTTTATTTTCTATTTCTATTTTTTTCAAGTTAATTATTTCACTTTTAATACACCTTTTGTTTCTTTTTTTTTTTTTTGTTAAAAAATTTTGTTTTTTAATTTTATTTTAGTACGCATAATAATTTTTAATTTTTATTAATTTTTCTTTAAATCAATTATTTCACTTTTAATACAATTTTTATTTTATTTTATTTTTTGCTTATTAAAATTTTTTTTTTGTGAATTTAATTTATTTTTAAAATTTTGTTTTAGCATGCATTAAAGTTATAATTATAATTATAATTATTTTTAATTATTTTAATTTTTTTTTTTAAATTAATCATTTTTAATACACTTTTTGTTTTATTTTTTTATTTATTTTTTTAAATTTAATTTAAATATTTAATTTTATTTAAATTATTTAATTTTATTTTAGCACGCATAATTTTTTAATTTTTTATTTTTTCTTTTTATTTTAATTTTAATTTTTTTTTTTTTTGCTTATTAAAAAATGACTTCCTAATTTTATTTTTTTTTCAATTTTTATTTTAACATGCAAAAAAAATTCCACTATAAATTATTAAAAATATTAAAAAAATGTAAAATTTATATTTTTTAATTTTTATTTTTTTATGTATTTTTTATATTTATTTTTTTTAATCCATATATTTTTTTTTATGATTTTAATATTTATTTTATTCATATATTTTTTTATTTTAACATATTTTAATTTTTCACTTAGTTATTATTATTTTTTTTATATTTTTTTTATAATTATATTATTTAAATATTACTTTCTTCATTATTTATTTATATTAATTTAATTTTATTACATTTTTTTCTCGCATGCTATAAAATTGAAGCCGCAAACATTTCTCTTTCACATATTTCAGTGACAAATCATCAGCTTTCTCTCGCATGCTATAAAACTTTACCGCAAACATTTCTCCCACACAACATTTAACGCTTCCTCGCGCTCAATACTCACACCAACAGACACTGCTGACTTTATAGCGAGAGTATGTCAACAGTTATTGTGTTAAGGAGGAAGTGGGAGGGTGAGGGGCAGGGGTTGGTTAGTGGAAGCAGCTTATCAGTCTGTTGGACTTGGACAGTTTTGCAGTTTCGCTTGTTTCAGTTGAGCTTGAGCAGCTCGATCGTGCGGTTCGATCTGTTGCGCTGTTTGTGGTTTAGCTGCAGTTTTAGTGAGTGTGTGCGACTGTCTGTGTGTGTGTGTGTGTGGCAAATGAACGTGTGGCGCCCCAGCTGAATGAAGAATTCCTGCTTATAGTTAAATTGATGCCACTTAAAGTCAACATTAAGTTGAAATCTCAGCGAGCGGATGAATCAAAATCAAAATCAAAAAAAAATAGAAAAAAAGATCATAAAGCCAACGCGTCGCGGAAGTGTTAATTAAATGTTTAAATACGCTGCATAAATCAGTTACTGTTGATCACAAGCGGCAAGTATAGCTGCGCGTTTTGCTATAAAATATTATGTATAAATCTAAAGTCACAATAAACAAGTAAGAAAGTTATAGTCGAGTGTGCTCGACTATATAATACTCGGTGCCCAAAGTTATATTATATATTTATTTTGCTCGTGCTGCGCACTCGCCAATTTTAAGTTAATATAAAAAAAAAAATGAAAAAAAAATTTTTAAAAAAAAATCGTCTCGGGAATCGAACCGCGGACCTCATGCACGCGAGTTCAACCCTCTAACCACTGAGCCACGCTCTTCACAAGTGTGAAAAAATGTTGCCGTCGTTTGGGGTGAGAACAGCAAGCAAGCGTACGCCTCTCAACTTTTGAAATTTGAAATGTGTATAACTTCCATGTTTATTATCCGATCTATACCAAATTTGCACACAACGTCCAGATAAACATATTCTAACTTTGTACCAAAATTCAGTGCTGTAGCTTGACTGGGTGTGGGTGAAGTGGTGTGTTCAAAATGGTTTTCATCGATTTGTGGAGGCGGAGGGGGGCGTGGCAAAAATCCAAAATAAACTTGATCTGCCTGCAAACACTACAAACACTATGCAAAAAATTAAGTCTCTATCTCTTATAGTCTCCGAGATCTGTGTGTTCATACGGACGTACAGACGGACAGACGGACAGACGGACAGACGGACAGACGGACAGACGGACATGCTCCAATCGACTCCGCTGTTGATCCTGAGTCAGAATATATATACTTTATGGGGTCGGCCACGCCTCCTTATGGGTGTTACATACATTTGCTCTTGTCACTAACCCAATATACTCTTGGTTCCCAAAGGGCACCGAGTATAAAAAGTGCAATAATTATTATATGTATGTATGTGTAGTGTCTACTGAAGGTTAAGCAATTAAAAGAAAAAAAAAAATATAGAACAAAAATTCGCTATAAATAATTCAAGTGTAAATTTATAGTGCAAATCAAATTTTTTATAGATAATGTTATAAATCTCGTTAAGTTTCTTGTCAGCTCTTCATAATTTTATACACGAAATATTTGAAGCTGCAACAACAACAAAAATTAAAGGTACTTGACACTAGTAAGTAATGGTAATAAATTTTATAAGTTCTTGTGTTTGCTTATCACAAATTGAATTATGGCCAACAAAAATTATGATTACAATTGATTGGCAGCTGATCAGTTTGATTGATGAAGCGAAGCATAAAAAAATAATAAAAAAAAAAATAATTGAATGAATTCAATTTCTTAGCTGATTAGCGTTAAATTTATAAACTGCAAATAAAATAATTTTTAATATTAAAAAAAAATTTGCCAATTTACCAAAAATTTCTATAGATTATATAATGAGGAAAGAAAAAAAAAATCGGAAAATTTTTTTTATCTTCTAGCATGCAATATAATCAATATAAAGCGAGATTGGAAAATAAAAAATATCACATTAAACTGACAAACTATTCGACACTTCGATTAACGCTTTGCTGCTGCTGCTGCTACTGCTGTTAAGCTGCTTAGCTGCTTAGCACAGGTGTAAAATGTTCAGGCAGTCATAGAGGGGGACTGCGATGTAAGACGCTTAGGTGCTAGGCATGTCGACAATTATCTATTTGTTCATAGTATTTGAATGCCAAAGATAATGAGTAGCGTTTGCTTTCAACTGACGCCTAGAACACAAGCAGCTTTTAATATTTGTCTAAGCTTATAATGCGCTTTACATTTACAATTGGTGTGTGAAAGAGATAGCGCATGTGAGCTATCAATTGTTTATATTGTGCATACCCTGTAAATAGTTAAGTTTTTATTTATTTGAACTTTTTTTTTTTAGCTGACTTTTAATATATGTAAAAATATAAGAAATTTTACTTTTAATATATGTAAAAATATTAGAAATTTTATAGAGTAACTAGCAATCGTTGTGCATGTTTGTGCATGTTCTAACTTGTTTGTTATGGCAATTAAAAATTGTTTTGTTTTTGTTTACTTATGATTTATAATGGAAACTACACTCAGTGCTGGCCCAAAATTTTTTTTTTTTTGTTTCTGGCCAAGATCTGTGCAATTTTTATTATTGTTTATTGTTTTTATATTGTCTGCTTGTTGTTGTTGTTGTTATTGTTGCTATCAGCTGACTTGATTAAAGTGCTACAAGACAAACAAAAAAAAAATTTGTATATTCTGTTTTCTTGTTGTAATATTTGCATGCAGCTTAACAAGTATAAATTTTATTGTGCAATTGTCTCTCTCTCTCTCTCTCTCTTTCTCTCTGTATAGGCATAGCTGAGCTTGTGTATAAATTTAATTGCATTATGCGTGCATCTGCCTTTTCCCTCTCTCTCTCTCTCTCTTGCTCTTTGTACATTTAATTTAACAATTTGTAAAATACAAAATTGTAATTCGATTAAAATACAATTTGAAATTATTCAAAAATTTTGTAATTGTTTTGTTTTTTTTTTACAATCGTCCAAATGTTGATTTAAATCAATTTTATTTCTATTTAATTTCAATGCTAATTTTATAGTTATTTATTTTTAAACCTTTTATTTATTTAGCAATAATTAAAAATAAACGATGGTCAAAAATTTGCAGTCATTGTTAAAAATATATTTTTCAAATAACAAATTATAATTAATAAATATATAAAAAAAATTTTTTCATTATTATTTTTGCTTCCCGAAGATGTTATACACGTTGCAATCTTAGTGTAAAATTAGTTATACAATAAAATCAATTTTTCACTGATTTTTTCTATGACAGCTATATGATATAGTTGTCCGATTCTGACTAAATTTATATGAGACGTATATTTCGTCACTAAACTCAAATGTTGTAAGTTTCGGCCAGTTAACATAATAAACAAAAAAGTTTTTCATATAAAAACTCCATTTTCGACCAATTGTTCCTATGACAGCTATATGATATAGTAGTCCGAGATGAACCAAATTTATATGAGACGTATATGTAGTCACTAAACTCAAACTTTGTAAGTTTTGGCCAGTTAACATAATAAACAAAAAAGTTTTTCATATAAAAACATTATTTTCGACCAATTGTTCCTATGGCAGCTATATGATATATGATATAGTAGTCCGATATTAACCAAATGTATACGAGTCATGTAAGTCGTCACTAAACTCAAACTCAGTAAGTTTCGGCCAGTTAACATAATAAACAAAAAAGTTTTTCATACAAAAACTATGTTTTCGGCCGATTGTTCCTATGGCAGCTATATGATATAGTGAACCGATTTATTTAAAATTTATACAGTATGTATATTTTGTCACTAAACTCAAATGTTGTAAGTTTTAAGCAGATACCCTAACAAATAAAAAAGTTTTTCATATAAATACTCAATTTTCGACCGATAGTTCCTATGGCAGCTATACGATATAGTAGTCCGATATGAACCAAATTTATATGAGTCATGTAAGTCGTCGCTAAACTCAAATTCTACAAGTTTCAGCCGCATAACTTAACCAACAATGAAAAATCACAATTTTGGGCCGATTGTTCCTATGACAGCTATATGATATAGTAGTTCGATATAGTTAAAACTTGATAAAAATACATAAGTTATCAAATTATTTATATCTTGTAACTTACAACTGATTAACTTAGCAAACAAAAAAAAGTTTTACATACAAAAACAAAGTTGCAAGTTCCAAAATTTGTAGTGAAACCTTCTAATAATTAGTTATGTCTAATATTGATGTCTGTGCCGTTGTCATGTAAACAAATATAAATAAACAATGACAATGACTACTTAATGTCTACTAATTAAAATGACAAACACAGCAACAATAACAAAACCAACAATTAGACAAGCAAAAAAAAAAAAAAAACAATGAATAAATTCGACAATAATTTTGGTTTTATTAACATCATAAAAAAATTGCTTAATTTTGTATAGAGTCAAAAAAAAAAAAAAAAGAAGGCGTGACAGTTATCACAATGTATTTACTGTTAGCTTGCTTCAAGCGCAGTATCGCAAATCATCGTAGTCCAATTCAAGCGTGTAATTAACATTAATATTAACAACAACAACAACAACAATAATAAGGCGAACAAATTGAGCAGCTAAATACAGAGACAAACACACAGACACATGTGTAAATGATGAGAATAAAAATTGCTTATGAAAATATGCAATTAAATTACAGTCGCACGATTCACATGCTAGTTGTGAAGTGATTCCCCCAATAATAAAAAAATACATAATAATAATAATAATTATTGTAATATTATTAAATAAATATTTGCTTCAAGCAAATTTTTGCCAAAGCCGACAAAGTGAATTAATTTCTTTTTTCTGTTGGTTAAACCTGATTTTAAAGTCAATAACCTAAATGACAACGAATTACAAAAATAAACGACAAGAATAATAATAATAATAAAAAAAAGTATTTTTATTTAAGTTGTTGCTTCAAAGTAATGCACGACTTACAGTTACCCTATGCAAGCGTATTAAACGCAAATAGAGCGCCTATGACGTATTTTGCTTAATTAAATTTTGCATATATACCCTGTAAATATAGATATTAGCTATGGGGTATGCTCGACTAGTGCAAACTAAGTATATAGTATGTTATTACAGCTGTTATGGCTTGTCAACTGTCTAAGATTTGCATATATACCCTGTAAATTTTAACTTTTGTGACAGGGTATGTACCAATTGTATAAACTCAGTGGGTGGTATTTTATTTAAGAAGCTCTGCTCGGTATATTGCATAAGATTTGCATAAATACCCTGTAAATATTGAGTTTAGCTATGGGGTATGCTCGACTAGTACTGACTAAGTATATATTGTCTAATTACAGCTGTTATGGCTTTTCAACTGTCTAAGATTTGCATAAATACCCTGTAAATATAGAGTTTTACTATGGGGTATGCTCAACTAGTGCAGACTAAGTGTATAATGTCCAATTACAGCTGTTATGGCTTGTCAACTGTCTAAGATTTGCATATATACCCTGTAAATATAAATAGTTGTCATAGGGTATGCACGGCTTATATAAACTTAGTGGGTGGCATTTAATTTAAGTAACTCTGCTCGCTATATTGCCTAAGATTTGCATAAATACCCTGTAAATATAGTGCAGTGTTATGGGGTATGCACGACTAGTGTTAGAGCTAGTATGTAGTAGTAGTAGTGCTTCGGCCTGCTCTTCGGCTTATTGCTTAATACAAATTTGCGTATATACCCTGTAAATATAATGCAATGCTATGGGGTATGCACGACTAGACTCGCGGCCTACGCTGCGTCTTGCTTTATGAACATTTTGTGTATATACCCTGTAAATGTATAGGGTATGCACGACTATATCTTTGCTGCTCGCAGTATAGCATAGCCGATGCTATCCGCTTGGTTTTCATATACTTACAGGGTATATCAAAGCCACAATTTGCCACCTATCGTTTGTTTGCTTTGCACTATCTATCGCTAAACAAAAACCGCACGTGATCTTAGCTTTTGTGCTGCTGCTGCTGCTGTGTTTCTATGTCTCACTTATCTTGCTGTGCTCGCATTCCCATTCCCATTGTTGTTGTTGCTGCTGTTGCTGTGCTATTCAAATGCAGCCGCAACTAGTTCATAAGACAACGCGTCGTCATTATTGCCGGCTTGCTGTGCTGCTGCTGCGCTGTAGCGTCGCTGTTTGCGTTCTCTGCTGCTGCCTGCGTGCCGTTATTTCAAAATCAGTTTCAGTATCTGCGGTCTAGTCACATGACGCGCTGCAATCTAAATAATTTAGTTTACTTTAGTTTAGTTTAGTTTAGTTCATATACTAAGTTAAGTTTTGTTTTTGAATTTTGTCTTTATACTAAGCGCCATTAGTTAATATTAATAACATTTTATTTGTTTTTTTTTTTTTTTTGTTTTTCCTGTTAAATTCATAATAAAAATTAATTAACTTGAACATTATGGGAGGCCAAGCCTAGTGCCTAGTGATGAAATTATGCAGCAAGACAGGCGGCAAAAATGTTTATTGGACTGGGGCACGCAAAGAGTCGCCAGGGTCAAAGGTCATGTTGAACGTTCAAGCTTAAGCGATGCGTCGCACAAATGTCACAGTGTCACATGCTTTACAGTTAACTTGACAAAAGACCAACAAGAATTTAAGAGTAAAAAAAAAAATATTTTATCAATTTGTTCTTGTTGTTGTTGTCATTCGCAAAATATTTACCGCAGCGCAGTCAAAGTCGCCATCGTCGCAGTCAACGCAACAAAGCTCATGATTATCATTGCCAGTGTGTGAGTAAGACAGCAAGAGAGAGAGACTGTGAGGATGCGTGCTCGTGCATGCACACAAATTTGTCTACAGCTGCGAAGCTGCAATTTTCGAATTAAGACAATTGCGACATGAATTACAAAAGTTCTAAGTAAAACCGTAATCTGAATCCATCTCAATGTTCTTCATCTTCATTTTCATCTGTGTCTTCTTTAGTCTTTCTCTTTGTCTTTGTCTTTGTCTACAGTTGCTGTGCTCGCTGCCCCTCTCATCCTCTCTCTCTCTCTCACACTCTTAAAACGTTTGCCGAAATTCGTCTCGCTTGCGCAAATCAATGCCAAAAGTAATGCAAATTTGTGTCCTTCTCTTTTATATGTCGCACTCACTCTCTCTCTCTCTCTGTCTCTCAGTCTCTCTGTTCATTCGCTTTGTCGCTTTTGCATTTCTATTTTGTTTTTTTTACGTTGGCCAAAAATAAATTGAATTTTAAATGAGCTACACACAAACACACACACACACACACACACACACACACACACACACACACACACACATACATAGAGACAAACAAACACACAAATTGAGTGAACAAATACGTTAGCTATATAACTGTAGCTATAGCTATAGCCACACTCTTACATATAGCATAACAGAGCAAAAGCATAGCATAGCATAGCATAGCCATAGCATTGCATACAATTTGTAGCTGAAAAAGTTCCTCAAAGCTAAAACAAGTGTCATCAAATATTTACATAAGGCACAAGCCAAAATCAAATAAATCACAAAGTTAGAAAAAGAGTTGAACGCAAAAACGAAGCAAAATTACTCTTACTGTCAATCAAATTCATAATTAATAAATTCAAAAAAAAAAAAATTAAATTAAATTAAATTAAAAAAAAATAAATTAACAATTTTTAAAATATAAGAAATTAAATTTAAAATTGATAAATGAAAAAATATAAATTAATACAATTTTTATTTAAATAAAAATAAAAAAATATATAAAATTTAAATTGATTGAAATTTGAAATTGATAAATTATAAATTAACAAAACATTTTTTTAAATAAAAGAAAAAAAATATAAAATTTAAATTGATTTAAAATTTAAAATTGATAAATGATAATATATAAATTAAAAAATTTTTTTTTTATATAAAAGAAATAAAATATAAAATTGAAAAAATATAAATGAAAAAATTAAACTAAAAATATATAAAATAAAAATGATAAATAATAAATAAAATAATAATTAAATATATTAAAAAATTATTAAAAAATTCATAAATAAAATATATAAAATTTAACATTAAAATATGAAATTCATACATAAAAGGGTTTAAAATAATAATAATAATAAAAATATATATTAATTAATAAAAAATATAATAAATTAAATACAAATTAATATATAAAAAACTATGTAAAATAAAAAAAATATAAAAATATAAAAAAAAATAAATATAATATTGTAGAAACATTAAAAATAAAATAAAATAAATATATAAAAAAAATAAATATCGTATTTCAGAAACATCAAAAATTTAATTTATAAAATAAGTAAAAAATGAAAATATTAATTTTATAATAATATTTAAACAAATAAAAAGTGAAAAATAATTAAAAATAAATTTAAAAAAAAAATTTTTAAATAAATAAATAAAAATAAAATAAATTTTTAAAAATAAATGTAAGTTAAGCAAATTGTAGGAAATAGTTCGCAAAAAAATATAATATTAAAATGAATAAATATTTAAAATAAATATATAAAATAATTAAAATTAAAACAAACAAAAGCAGAAAATATTATTTAAAATTTATACAAAAATATATTATATATGTATTAAAATAAATATATAAAATATGACAAACTAATAAGAAATGCAAGCAATGTAAATATTTCAATGAACTTCAAAGTAAAAAGCAAAAAAAAAGTTGAAATATAATAAATAAGATAAGAATCTTGTGAAATGCCCGCAAGTCTTGAAAGTAATTTATAAATTGTTTACATGAGTTTTATTACAAACTTGATTAAATTGCATTTATCTTTGTAGAATGATAGAAGCGTGCGAGTCGCGTAATAAACTATACTATATGCTACTACTATATATAGTAGCAGTAGTTGTACTAGCTAAAACGTTGAAATCTATGTAAATAGAATTTGTATTATATTAGTATTATATACTATATATGTATGTATTATTATTATTATTAGTGTTTATATATTTAAACAGTTTTGTTTTTTTTTGTGTGTAGCCTTGCACAAGTGCCAGGGTCTTCAGTTGCATATCTGATATATATAGATAGATAACCTCTGGTCATCTTTTGTCTCAGACTTGCGCTTTCGTCTGGCATCGTGTGGCATAAAACATATCAGTGGCAATTTTCCAATTGACGCCTATTACGGTTAATCGTAGCAGTGACCCAAGTCCAGACGAACTTAAACTAATAATGTGCACAGTTTAATGGCTAAGCCGCAGCAATTCGTTCGGCCACTCCCAGATATACCCAATCCAGAGAGAGAGAGAGAGAGAGAGACAGTCTATAACACTTGGCGACACATGTATGTTGTACATGCCACAGTACAAGACCGCCAGAAGACCGCACGATAGTCTTCTTCTTGTTGTTGTTGTCTCCAATGTGTTTTGCTTCTGGGGTCAATGAGTACCATGAGTGTCTGTGTGTGTGTGTGAGTGTGTGGGTATGCGTGCGTGACACCGGTTAAAGGTTCTTGTATTTGTTGTTTTTGCCTGTTGTTACACTGCTTGGCACGCTAACAAGCATTATCGCTGTCGCTGCTGTCGCCGTTGCTGTCGCCGTTGCTGTCGCTGTTGCTATTGCTGCTGTCGCTGCCAACAGCGTTTTATTATTTTTTTTTTTTTTGCCGCCAACACCGCCACGCAGTTGCTTTAAGTTAAACATTTGTGCTAAGCTTTAGTCGCACCGCGTAGTTCAAAGCAAGTGGATTAAAGGCAAAGGCAATAGCAAAAGGCAAACGGCGAAGCGCTAGTTCAACTCACATTTAGCTCCCTTTGCAATTAGTTCAACTCAAAAAGCAAGCCACAAAAAGAAAGCAAAAATAAAAAAAAAAAAGGTTCAATGCTGCCGCTGTTACTCGCTCTCTCTCTCTCTCTCAGTCTCTTAAAGGATTCAATAAGTTCATTGCGTATACGTCACGTTGTCCGATACGTATCGTTTGTCGGTAACGGTTTCGTTTTTGGTTTCGCTTCGCTTATTTCGTGAGTGTGTCTGAGTGTGTGAGTGTTGCCTGTGGCAGCTTTTGGCTCACATTTAATCAAGCATCTGTTGCGGCTTAACGGCATAAGGATTCATGTCCTGTTTTTGGTGTCGGTGAATTGGCAATGTTTCAATTGTGTCTGATTTTCACGCAAGCAAATGTAATCCTTAACTTTTGCACGCGTCTCTCACTCACTCTGTGGCTATCTCTCTCTCTCTCTCTCTCTTTTATTTTTTTCTTGTTGTTATTGTTTTTCATGTCCATTTGTGTTTTTGGGGTTTTTGTGTATTTTTATTTTATTTTTTTTTTTTGCTGGCCGTTTGTTGATTTCGTTCCGTCTCGCCATGCTGCTTTTCGTTTGTGTTTCGTGACTTGAGTAAAGGCAAAAGTTGATTCATCAGCCGCAGGATACGCCCAAATACACATACAGAGAGAGAGAGACATATATGCGTTTGACTGCTTTTCGTAAGCGTCAGCAGAAATGAAAATAGTGAAAATATAAAACGCAATACAACAAGCTGCAACAACGACGCAAGCAGCAGTAACAACAGCAGCAGCAGCAAAATATATCCTTGAAAATGCTTGAAAGCATACACGCGAAAGCATTCACCATACACTCTCACACACACACACACACATAAACCTCTGACCTCATTTTGGCTAGCAAACTGCCAACTTTGACTGCCAGTCAGCCAGGCACTGCCACGCCCCCCCCCCCCCCACATACACATAGCGTTATTATGCCTTACTCAACGCTGCACGTATTGAGTGTGTATCGTTTCAACATCGACGTGTGTTTGCACAAGTTTTTCTTATTCATTTTTTTTTAGCATTTTTACTCAGCGTTATAATGATTTAAGCGTGTTAGTATGTTAGACATACATAAACACACACACACGCACACACACGCAGACATACTCACAGCAAAAGTGACTTAAATCAATAAGTTGAGCATATTATCTATTGAAGTCTAAGCTTAAAGTATTCAAACACTTCTTGCGCCTTTTTAGCGCATCAACTATGCGAAAATGATGCCAAAAATATCAATATGCTTTAAGTGATGCTGCTGCTGCTGCTGCCATTGAAATACTTTTTTATTTTTTAATGGTCTACTTAAATTTGTATAAATTGCAAGTAATTAAGCCATTTTGCAGTCAGTTAATAACAAAAAAAAAAGACAGAAAAACTGCATAAAAAATAAAATAAAATGCACTTTCAATTGAATTAATTTATACTTATGAATATATATATGCCAGATATATATATATATATATAGATTTATCTACTTGCAAAATTTGTACGTGCACTTGTTAAATATGCCATTAAAAAAAATGGATATATAACAGCAAAAGTGAGCGAGAAAGCGAGAGAGAAATTGCGATTGAAAATAATTTGTGTAAAATTTTGTATAAAAAGCGAACAAAAAACGAATATTATGCAAATAATATTTATATATTTATTAATATGCTAATTTTCAGCTAATAAAAAAAAAATATAAAATAAAATAAATAATAAATATTACAGCAAATAACTGCAATAACAACAACAACAAACATGCAAACAAATCAAATGCCAAAATAATAATACAAAATATATATTTAATATGTAAATAATGCCAATTAATGCGCATTTTGTCTAGCAAAATATTATAAATTACATTTTATCTTTTATTTTGACTACATAAATTAACTGCAAGATAATATAACAAAAAAATAAAATAAAATAAAATAAATAATTAAAACAACAATTCAAGTGCAAAATTCAAAGAAAAAAAATTTAATTAAATTATTAGTGCAGTAAAAATATAAAAAAAAGAAATTTTAAGTTAGAGCAAGAAAAAATTTATAAATAATTAAGACTTTTCTTTGAATGAAGTTCAAATTAAATAAATAAATAATAAAATAAAAATTCGATTGCCAAATGCTGACAAAAAATTAATTAAAAATAAGAGTGCAGCACAAAATAAAAAAAGTGAATGTAAAAAAAAGTAAGTTAAAGTTAAAGTGAAGTATAAAAATTAAATAAATAAATAAATAAAATGGAAATAAAATAAAATAAAATAAAATAAAATGAAAATAAAATAAATTTCAATAAAATTAAATAAAATAAATTTCAATAAAATTAACTAAAATAAAATTAACTAAAATAAAATTAAATAAAATTAAATAAAATTAAATAAAATTAAATAAAATTAAATAAAATTAAATAAAATTAAATAAAATTAAATAAAATTAAATAAAATTAAATAAAATTAAATAAAATTAAATAAAATTAAATAAAATTAAATAAAATTAAATAAATTTAAATAAAATTAACTAAAATAAAATTAAATAAATTTAAATAAATTTAAATAAAATTAACTAAAATAAAATTAAATAAAATTAAATAAAATTAAATAAAATTAAATAAAATTAAATAAAATTAAATAAAATTAAATAAAATTAAATAAAATTAAATAAAATTAAATAAAATTAAATAAAATTAAATAAAATACTATAAAATACTATAAAATAAAAGAATTAAATTAAATACAATTAAATAAAATTAAATAACATTAAATAAAATGAAATAAAATTGAATGAAAATAAAATGAAATAAAATAAAATAAAAATAAATTAATGGTCTAGAAAAAAAATCAAAAGTGAGTTGAAAAGAAATATATAAATAATTAAGACTTTTGTTTGAGTTTTTAATGTAAAGTGACGTTCAAATTAAATAAATAAATAATAATAAAAAAATCCTAAAAATTGAAATTTAAATAAAATAAATAAATAATAATATAAAAATTCAAGTGCAAAATGTCAAAAACAAAATATTAAATAAAAATAAAAGTACAGCAAAAAATAAAAAAAAGTGAGTGCCAAAAAATAAATTAAGATTTTTATTTGAGTTTTTAAAGTAAAGTAAAGTATTAAAATAAAATATGTTGACATAAAATCGATGCATATGTTTTTAGCACTAGAAAGCAATTATAAAATACAAAATTTACTTTTAATATTGTGTAGAAAATTTCTATATAAATATAAGCATGTGTGTGTGTGTGTGTCTGTGTGTCTGTGTGTAAAGTTGTAAGTTTATTTAGCAGCACATACACAATAAAAATAAAAAATAAAAATAAAATAAAATAAACAAGCAACAGGCGCACTTGATGGCCAAATTATGAGACGTCACGCGCTGTTAGCTAAAGCTAAGGCAAAGTCGTTTACTTGTTGTTGTTTTTGTTTTTGTTCTTGTTCTTCATCTTATTGTTGTAGTTTATAAGAAATTGCATTGTTTATATATAAATAAAGAGAGAGCAAGAGTGTAAGAGAGAGAGAGAGAGAGAATATAAAACCATAATAAAGTCAGTCATAACACTAAGCTCAATTAAAATGCCCTGCACGGCAGCTCCATTAAAAAGTGCTCAGTAAAAATTTGCATAATTTGATGTTGAAAGTTGTTGGCTGCGCTGTGCTGTTCTGCAGCTGGCGTTGCGTTTACGTTATGTTTGGGCCGTTGCACTCAAAGCGTCAACAGCGACGTCAACGTCAACGTCAAGCTTCAAATGGGCAAACAAACAACTTTATTACAAAAAGCTAAAGAAGCAGCAGCCAGCAAGCAGCAGCAGCAGCAGCAAGCTGCCAGGCAAATTAAACAATAATTATTTATGTATACAATAACAAAAGAACAGCACAGACTGACTAAGAGGCTGACTGAGATACAGACAGACAGACAGACATTGAGCTTATTATTATTATGCATATGTAGCAAGCGAGACGTAAACCTCAGACAATCAACGTACTACACATACAGCTGAGTTTTTGACTCAGCCAAGCGTGTAAATTTCATTTAATAATTCTAAACGTTTATTAAGTATTTGCCTATGTATGTGTATGTGCTCTCTCTCTCTCTCTCTCTCTCTCTCTTTCTCTATGTGTGTGCACTTGAGTGTGACTCAAAAGTTGCATCAAGTTTTTAAGCGAATTTCAAGCATTTATTGTTTAATTTAATGAAATAGTTTTCGACTTTTCGTCTGCCGTCATTGAAGACGCGTAGAACAAAATCTAGAACTAAGTCATTAAATCATTTTTTTAAGTACTTAAAATCTAATTGAATTTATTACTACAAAATATTTTATAGCTGCTGCCTGTCTAACAAAATTCGAAGAAAAACTTCACAGAAAATTCTAAATTAAATTTAAATGCAAAAAAAAAAATTTGTTGTCTGGCTAAAATTTAATTTTCAAAATGTATAAGAAAATATTTTTTTTGTAAAGAAAATTAATGCATTTATTTATATTAAAATTTTTTAAAATATTATTTGCATAACTTTTTAGCTTAAAAATTAATTTTAGAAATTGCAACAAAAAAAAAAAAAGAATTTAAATATTTACTTTTCATGCAATTTACTTCGACAACTGTTTGCATAAGTGTTTAGCTATATAGAGAAATACTTGTCTAAGCAATTCACACTTTATCATTGTCTCTGTGCTAAGTTCTAAGTCGATGTCTCTAAGTAGTCGTCAGTACTAAGTATACTGCCTGCAGCATTGTATATGTGCCACATGTATTATTATTATCAACATCAGAGTTTTGTGTGTTTGCCGCCCACATAGTTAGCAGGCGCTATGCTTTTCTTTATGTCTTTCTCATTCATGCAGCGTGACTTTTATTATAGCTCACACACAGACATAGACATAGACGTAGATAAACATTAGTTGTCTGTGTGTCTGTGTGTGTGTGTGTGTGTTTGCATGACTTAATGCTTTATAGTAAAGCGATTGCCAACACACACACATATATAGAGCGTGAGAGAGAGAGAGGTAGTTAGATGTGTTATAGAGTCAACAGTAAATGCAACTGGCGCCGTTGTCGACGTCACTTAATATACAAATTTCAGTAAATATTTACATACAAATACACACAAAGACGCACATGCATACACAGAGAGTGAGAGAGAGAGAAATACACACATATATAGATACGCATGCATATACAAAAGCAATTTCCGCTGGTGTCGCCATAGCAAGCTGCTGTCATACTAGTGCAAGATTCTCTACTTCTACTATTTGCCTGCCCTGCCAAGCAGCCTTTACCACTCTCACTCTCTCTCTCTCACTCTCTCACACATACAGACAGTCTTCTTGGCTGCGCTGCCATCTTGCTTTCGGTTTCGAGCTGCAACAATTCGTTCAATTTCAAGCAATCAAGTTATTTTAATTCATTACGCTTACGCGGGCAACACTTTGGAGACATGCAGCAGCAGCAACAACAGCAATACAATGCCAGGCCACGCCTACATAGCGACGCCCAGTCAGTGCTTTTGGGGAGGCAAGTGCATGTGCATTTTGCCTTGCATCAAGTCTGACACAAGCATCTCACACTCACACTTGCGCTGCCTCACTCGCTGGCTCTCTGCATGTATATGTATGTGTAGTATTTGCATGTGCTATGTACACACTCTCTCACACACACACACGCACACACACATGACTATCAAAATGTCAGACATCTGTCATTTAATTTAATTTGACTTCACTTGCTTTCATTTGTTCGCTCGCTCTTTGCCTTCGCCTTTGCCTTCGCCTTCATTTTTTTTTTCTTCTCATTTTTGCAATTTTCTTTACTTTTCACTTCACTTTCCCTTTGCCTTCATGCGCAACTTTTGTACGCGTTCGTTTTTTTTTTTTTGTTCTTCTCTTTTTTTTTTACACGCGAAGGCGTCGACGCCTGCCTTAAAAAACGTGCAATTTAGTCGCTGGAAGGCGGAGCGGGTTCGGACGCGTTGTTTCTGTTGTTATAGCTGTTATTACTGCTGTTGGTGTTGAACATTTCTTTTGTTGTTGTTTTTGTTGTTGTTGTTGTTATTCAGCTGTGAACTGCGAGACACATACGCGCATAATTTAAAACGTTTTTCCTTGTCATGAAGCCAACAAAAATGAAAAATATTTTCAACAAAATATAACGAAATTTGTATACGCTTTCAATTTCATGTTAAAAGTTAATGGGAAATTTCACTGGCTGTTAAGCTTTGAGTTGTCAGTTGCTTTAACATCTACTTCAATTTATGCTCAGAAGAAATTTGTTTACAAAAAATAGAAAATATTTTAATATTATTTTAAATTTTTTAATAATTTATTTTTATAAAAAAATTTATAATATTGAAATATAAATAAATTGTTTTTAAAGAGTATTTAATTTGACTTGCAATTTACTTGTTGCAATTTATTAAAATGTATTTTACAGAATTTCAAATATTTTCATACTCATGCATATTTAAAATTATAAAAAAAAAGTTATTTGAATATTTTTAAAAATATTTTTCAATTTTAATAATTTCAAAGTATTTTAAAAAAAAATATAAAAATTCACAAAAATGCAATACTTTTATATAAATAAAAATTAGATAGGGAATTTGTTGAATAATTAAATTATTTTAATTTTTAGGTTTTCATATAGAAAGTACTTGTAAAAATATTTTTATTTGAATATAAATATATATTTTAATATTCTTTTAAAAAATAATAATTTAAAATTATTTTTCATTTTTATTTTTTAAATATTTCTTAAACTATTTAAATTTATTTTATTATTAAATATATTAATTTGACTGATACTGCAATTTGTTTAAAAATATGTTGATTTATTTAAATTTTAATAATTAAATTATTTTAATTTTTATGTTTTCATATAGAAAGTACTTGTAAAAATATTTTTATTTGAATATAAATATATTTTTTTAATTTCCTTTTAAAAAATAATAATTTAAAATTACTTTTCTAATTTTTTTCAACAATAAAACATTTTAATTCATTTTTATTTTGAATTATTTCATAAACATAATAAATTCTATTTAAATTTACTTTATTATTAAATATATTAATTTGATTGATACTGCAATTTGTTTAAAAATTTGTTGATTTATTTAAATTTTAACTTTTTTATTTTTAGGTTTTCATATTCAAAATATTTTTTAATTTCCTTTTTATATATTTAATATTTTTTTCTTCACTTTTTCAGTAATAAAAATGATTTTCAATTCATTTTTAATTTGTTTCAATTTATTTAAATATTTCTTAAACATAATAAATTCTAATTAAATTCATTTTTAATTTTTTTTAAATATTAAATATGAATTTAATTGGGACTGGAATTTGTTGTAAAATTTTGAAATATTTTATTTTTAGGTTTTCATAGTCAAAATATTCGTAAAAATATTTTTATTTGAATATAAAATATTTTTCAATGATAAAAGCCAATAATAATTTAAAATATTTTTTTTTTCATATTGTAATAATAAAACATTTTAAATTCATTTTTAATTTTCTTTTAAATTTATTTAAATATTTCTTAAACATAATAAATTCTATTTAAATTCATTTTTAGTTTTTTTTAAATATTAAATATTAATTTAATTGAGACTGGAATTTGTTGTAAAATTTTAAATTATTTTATTTTTAGGTTTTCATATTCAAAATATTCGTAAAAATATTTTTATTTGAATATAAAATATTTTTCAATGATAAAAGCCAATAATAATTTAAAATATTTTTTTTCATATTGTAATAATAAAACATTTTAAATTCATTTTTAATTTTCTTTTAAATTTATTTAAATATTTCTTAAACATCATAAATTCTATTTAAATTCATTTTTAATTTTTTTTAAATATTAAATTTTAATTTAATTGGGACTGGAATTTGTTGTAAAATTTTAAAATATTTTTTTTTAGGTTTTCATATTCAAAATATTTTTAATTGAATATAAAAATATTTTTTAATTTCCCTTTAAAAATAATAATTAAATTTTTTCCAATAATAAAACATTTTCCATTAATTTTTATTTTTTTTTAATTTATTTAATTTTTTTTAAATTTATTTAAATTTTTAAACATAATAAATTCTATTTAAAGCTGCTTGTTGTCTATCTGGCCAACAATTTGTCGTAAATTTATACTAACTTATGACTATGCAACATTGTTCACTAAGGTGCAAATGCAAATTGTATTTGATTTTTGTCTTTTATGCCAACGGCTATCAAATTTGTCCTTAAGTTGAGTAACCGTTGAGTTAGCAACTACTCAACAGTTTAAAGCTAAACTAAACTATTATTGCATAGTTGTGTCCTTATTGTGCTGCTGCTACCGCTTATTGCAATCTCTTCAATTTACGTGTTTTGGCAACAGCCTTCAGCTGTTTATGGCGATGTCTGAGCTGCTGTTCCAATGACTTCTTGAATTCTGTTTCTCTGACCAAAATCTTTAGATCTTCATAGGTGCAGCAATGCATACGTTGCTTTAGCTTGGCAATCAGTTGATTAGTTAGTTGAATTTTCGTCTGTGATACTCTGGCATAGTGTGAACGACGACGTTGAAGTTCAGCACGATGCAAGAACAAAGCGTAGGCGGTCTTAGTGTTTGATGCTGCAGATGTTGCTTCCATGATGATCTCTCACTGAATGTGTGCTGATCCCTAGACGACAATAGCTCTTATATACGCTAAGCTCTGACCTGCTACCAAGTAAGTGCAGCTGTACCTGACACAGGTCAGATCCCTAAACGCTGCTGTTGCAGCCATTGCTGTGATTTTTCATGTTCAGATCCTTTGGGTGTTGTTAGTTACCTGCAATGTTAGCTAAGCGTTTGATAACCCAAGTACAGTACAGTACGCGACACAGGTAGTAAGCTGCCTTTTATCTTTAGCCACATTTAGTGGCAGCATCGTGTTGTGCCATTAATGTGCTGCAGGTAACAATTTAGGGCCACGACATAGACAAAAAGTTAGATAAAGTTAGGTAACTTAGCTGCTTGCTTGCTTAACCCGATGAAACCAAAAATATTTTGCATCATGCAAGCAGCAAATGCAATGAAATATTTGTGTTAGTTCACTCTTCACTCTTTACCTGCCCCACTCTCAGTGTAAGAGCATTGAACAAGTTAGAGCATGCACGTTTTACCCCCTGTTGCAGGCATGCATCAATAACTTGGCCAACGACGCATCCTTGACATGAACAGACTTTACGAACAATGATCTGCCTTACTCTTCTTCTATCTCTCTCTCTCTCTCTCTGTCTCTATCTTTGCTTTACTGTCATATGGCTCGCTCTGTGGTTTATTAATTTGCATGAACTTTGGCAATGCTCATTTTTCATGCTGCAGGACTTTGTCCGGGCAGCTAAAGCCGCAATTAAAAATTGCTTATGAAACGGAAATGGCTACAAAAAAAAAAAGGATTGCCAAAAGAAGCAGCAAACTGTATAAAGTGGGGGGAGTGGGAGAAGAAGACTGCGTGACAGCAAGTCGAAAGCCAAACAAACCATGACACGCCCACATTGAACGTTATGCAAAACTTGAACAAAGTTTTTGGGTTGAAAAACTTAATTTCCACTTTTCATTTTCTCATTTTTTCTTTTGCTATTTCCCTTTGAATGTTGTTGTATTGCGGCAGCAACAAAGGGGAATGAGTGGCACGCCCATTTTATATATATATGTGTGTGTGTGGGAGGAGAGCATTTAGTGTAAACTGTGCGCATCATTATTTTTGAATTTTTGACAGTTTTTTTTTTTGGCCCCAAAACAGAAAAACAACAAGAATGACGACGAAGACGATAAGCTACTTGTAAATCAACTCAAGCTCAAGCTGAATGAAACTCACGCATCTTTAGAGCAACTTTACTATGTGTGTGTGTGTATATATAAATAGTATGTGTGTGTGTATATGTCATCACATTTCCGGCGGAAGTGTAAGCACAAAAGTTCGTTTACGTTAAATGCCAGCAAGAAATGCAGCGTCGCTTCATTTTCAGCCAGACATTGACTGATGATGATGAGCATGATGATGTAAATGGGATTTATACTACTGCGCCATGACAATAGTAAACTGCTTCCAAGAAACATTCACTCACTCACACACACAAATATACACATACAGCAAGGGAGTAAAAGAATGAATGAAATGAAAGAGAAAGAGAAAGAGCAAGAAAAAGAAAAGTAAAGATATAACAAGTAGCTGAAATCATAAGCTGTGATAGCTTCTTTGTGCTTCTGCTGTGACGAGCAAGTAAATTGCCTTAGTGAATTTATAGTGCAATTACCACAAATCTAATGAACATACTACAACAAAAGCGCAAGAGCAATACCCAATGCTAACAGCACAAGCAGCACGAATAGAACTAGTATGAGAGTCTCGCATTGGGAGCTTGTAGACATTGTTAATTTTTTATGGCATACTTTACTGCGCAGCCTGTTTGAAATATTATTATTAAAGTAAATTAAATAATGTGCATAAATTCTATATATTATTTATAGAATTTTATTAAAGAATTATTTTTATAGTTTAGCTATGCATTTTTATAATTTATTTTGTAATTTTTATATATTTTATTTATAAATAAAAATTGGATTTTTGTGTTATTTATAAATTTCTTCTACGCTTTCTTTTTATGCTATGAAAAATGGAGAAAAAAAATTTAAAATTAATATTTTAAAAATTTTGAAATAAATCATTTTTTATGTATAAATTTTTTCAACGCTTTCTTTTTATGCTATGAAAATGGAGAAACAAATTTTAAAAATTTTGAAATAAATCATTTTTTATAATTTCAAAAATATTTTAAAACTGCATTAAATTTTTTTTATAGATTATTTTAAATTTTTTAAAGAAATATAAACAACAAATAATTTGTAAAAATAGTTCAATATTTTTATTTTATTTTCAATATTTTTTATTTTTAATATTTTTATGCCTTAAAATAATTTTAAATTTTTTTTCTGAATTAAAAAATTTTCTAATATTTTTAAAAAATTATTTCAATATTTTTAAAAATTTCTTCTCATAGTTTTTATATTTTTAAAATTATTTTAAAATATTTCTCATATATTAATTGTTAAATAACAAAAAAAAATTATATTTTTATACAACTTTACAGTCGCAAAAGGAAACGCAGAAACTTGTAATTGTTGCTTGGACACGTTATGTTGCATGTGCTGGCGCAGCGGCAGCTGCTGTTGCTCTCACTGCTGCTCTTGCATTGCCTTGGACAACTTAACGCTTTAAGTCTACCCAATGGCACAATTGTTGCAGGCTTAGGTGATGGCAACACAGCGGGCAATCTCAATTTGCCATTGCTAGGCGGCGGCAGCGGCGGCTTAGGTTCAAGTGGCATCAATAACAATAGCAGCGGTGCTGGTGCTGGTCTTGGTGGCAATAGCGGTGCTGCAAATGCACCAATTGGTGGCCAACAAACAAACAATGAAGCAAGTGGCAACATTGGTAGCAATACATTGAATGCCAACATTGGCAGCGGCAATAGCGGCAGCAGCAACAGCAACAGCGGCAACAATTCAGCATTAATGCAAGCAGCAAAAGAGAAACAATATGATAAATGTACAGGACCCGGAGATCCAGGACCCTGCAAGCAATACATCTATAAATGGCGCTTTGAACCAACCACCGGCGAATGCACCACATTCATTTGGGGCGGCTGTGATGGTAATCCACAGAATCGCTTTAGCACTGAGGCTGAATGTCTTTTCCATTGTATTGGCGGGCCACGTAAGTGAATTATTATTCCTACTACTGTCTGTCACAAAATCTATCAACTTTTAACCTTACTCTATCTATCTCTCTCGCTTTCTCTTTTGTCTGGCAGACACTTTGCCACCATTTTTACAGTCAACCACACGTGAGCCAAGCACCACAGAATCCTCACTGGCCATCTATACACAAAGTCCAGCACAATCACCAGTTGGCTACAATGGCAATATGGGCGGCGGCACAACGCCAGTGCCCATTGAGCAACGTGGACCCGAGCTAACATTTGCTGAAACGGGTCAGGGCAAGACATTCGTGTTCGCCAAAAACAACACGTTCATTCAAATGGACGGCGACATCATACAGACATTTCAATTAAGGTGAGTGGGGTGCTGTTGCTACACAGTGTTCACTGTACACTGGTGTACATATTGTATGCTGTATGCTGCATGCTGTGTACTGGCACACTTACCTCAATTTCATTTTGTGCCAAACACATTTTTTGAAGTCTTTTTTTTTTTTTGCATATTGCATGCGACACGAATGCCAGCGAATGTATTGCGCGTCATTTGCCAGATTGTTTGTCTTTGCAGTTTAACATGTGTGAGAGTGTGTGTGTCTGTGTGTGGGCGAAAGTATTTGTTATTTAACATCAGAAAGTCAAGTTTTAGACACATTTTTTATATGCATAACATACTTGAGACAGTCAAACAAAGTCTGAGAAACAAGATTAACTAAGACTTGAACTGAAGCAACAATTAAGAAAAATATAATAAAATGTCAAATAAAAATTTTAAAAAAATTTATTTTCACATTAAGCAAAATAAAAAAATGTTGAAAAATCTGCAAAAAAGAAATCTAGAAAAAAAAAACATTGACTAAAGCAAAAATTAAAAAATAATAATAAAATGTCAAAAATAAATTTTTAAAAAATTTTTTTTCATATGAAGCAAAACAAAAAAATGTTGAAAAATATAGAAAAAAAAACTTTGACTAAAACAACAGTTAAAAAAATAAAAGGCTATCAAAAAAAAAAAAATTTAAAAAAAAAAACTTGAAAAAAAAACAACAATTAAATAAAATATCAAAAAAATATTTTAAAAATTCAATTTTCACAATAAGCAAAACAAGAATAATTTTTAAAAATCTAGAAAAAAACTTTGACTAAAGTAACAAAAATACTTAAAAAAATTTAATTTTCATATTTAATATTTATAAATCTAGAAAAAAAAATATAGGAAAAAAACTTTGACTAAAACAACAGTTAAAAAAAATAATACAATATCAACAAAAAATTTTGAAAAATTTAATTTTTACAATAAGCAAAACAGCAAAAATATTTATAAATCTAGAAAAAAAAATGTAGAAAAAAACTTTGACTAATACAACAATTAAAAAAATAATAATAATAAAATATCAAAAAAAAAAAAATACTTAAAAAAATTTAATTTTTACAATAAGCAAAACAAAAAAAATGTTGAAAAATCTAGCAAAATGTTGGTCAATTTTTCACATATTAAAAATGACATATTAAATTAAAAATCATATTGTGCTGCAGCTGTTATTGCTGTACATCATCAAGTAGAATTAAAGAAATTTGCTTTGTCATTTTAGTTAAACAATTATTTTAGCTGCTCAAAAACTTGATTTTCTGCTCAATTTTAAAACATTTTTTTTTTTTGCGTGACCAACACAAAAAAAAGTTGACAGTTTTATTACTAAGAGACAGAGTGAGAGAGAGAGAGAGAGGGAGGAAGAAAAAAATTTAAAATTCAATTTATACAAACATTTGCCATTTGCATATTAAATTAAGATAAAAAAAAAAATTATTATTTAAATATAAAATAAACAGAGAGACAAAGAGAGAGAGAGAGAGAGAGAGAGAGAGTGTGTGTGTGCGTGTGAGTGAAAAAGAAAATACAAATGTTAAGTCTATGTGTGACAAAACTGAAGACAGTTGGACAGACAAATAAAATTAAATATAACTTTTTGTGCTTGTTGTTGTTGCTTTTGTTGTTATTGCATTTTGTTTTATTTGTTGTGCTTGTTATCATTGTTGTCCGTCCGTCTGACTGTCTGTCTGTCTGTCTATCTGCCTTGATGTCCTTAGCCTGTGCCAGGGCAATTTGTGCTGTAGTTTTAATTGTAACTCATGTTGTCGCCAGCAGACAGAGAGACAGAGAGAGATTCAAGTTGAGAAATAAATTTAAAAGTCTGTCAGGCAGACAACTTCACTTTGTCTCTCTCTCTCTTATGTACTATCTATCTCTATCACACATACACTTAGTAAATATTTTGCATCTCTTTTCTTTACTTTACTTTTATGTCTATTTTATTTTTTTTTTTGTGTTTTTTTTTTTCTCAACAGACTTTGCCGTGAGATTTCATTTCAATTTCGTACAAGACTACCGCACGGCCTGCTCGTCTATCACAATGTTAAGAATCCGGATCGCATTAATTTAGACCCCTATGCACTCTATGTGATTGTCGAGAAGGGTCAACTAAAGGTTGTACATGTCTTTGGCAAGCATTCAACGAGTGTCACTGTGGGTGAGAGTTTAAATCGAGATGAATGGCACAGTGTTATGGTAAGTGCAGCATGGACACAAAACTCTACTAAGTCCTCGAACTACTAATTCTACTGATGCTGCTGTTGCTGCTTTTGCTGCTGCTGCTGCTACTGACTACAAGTAGAATCCGAGAATCCAGTTGTAGCATTCACCTCTTTAGCTCGTTTACCGCTTTTTCCTTTTACCTTTTGACTTTCAGCTTTCTCTTTCTCTTTTTTTGAGTTTGATTTTGTTTTTTTTTTTTTTTGCTGTTGCTGTTGCTGCTGCTGCTGCTGCTGTTGCTGCTATGCTTGTTGTTAAATCTGTCTCTGTCGCTGCTGTTGACTGTAGTTGAAGTTTCTCCCTCTCACTCTCTCGTTCTCTTCAGGCTTGTTACTGTTATTGCCTTTGTTGCTGCCAGCTGCTGCCTGCTGCCTGCTGTCTTGTTTCTTTTACTTTTTTCTTCTTCTTCTTCTGCTGCACTTACAGTGAGCACTTTGACTTTATCATGCTGTTTACCAGACATATTAAGTGTGCAGACTCTTATCACACTGCTAAGTGAACTCAATGATAAGTTTAAGTGCAGCAAGAGATATTATAAAAAAAAATTGCCTGCGCAACAGTGCGTATGAGTAATTTTACGCTACAAATTTCTTTAAATTTTTATTTTTTCTTTTTTGCAATTAAAATAAATTTTTTAATTGTAATTATTTGCAAATATTTTGTATAATTTAAGCTGCAACTGCAACATTGCCAAAAAGCCAATTTATAGTGTATACAAAATCTCAGGCAAACAATATTGTTGTTGTTGTTGTTGTTGCTGTTGCTGTTGCTGTTGCTGCTGCTATTGGCAACATTAGCATGCACATGCGTTCATCAAGCAATTAGCTAGATTGCAAAATGCGTCTGTTTTGTGCGTGTTTTGTGCATGTCCATGCAAGTCTATGCATGTTGCTATACATATAGAACACAGCTGCTTGTTCTTGTTGTTGTTGTTTAGTGTAAAACGCTTTATCAAAGTTTTATAACAAAAGCGTAGAGTTTGATTTATGAACGCTCAACTTTTGTTAGCTCACCTCCGACGGATGTGTTGAAGAGCATGCGGTAGAGCGTATGCGAGAAATGAGCTAGACAGCACAATCACAAGCAGTATTACGTATACGCACTGTCTGTCTGCCTGTCTGCCTGCCTGTTTGTGTGTGTGTTTGTGGCAGTATCATCATCAATAACAGGCAGATCGTTGCGTGTTTTCATATTTAAAACAAACATATCTACTACTAATCACACCCGCTGCAGCTGCCTGGCAACATGCACGTGCTTAAACATATAGAAAGAGAGAGCGAGAGAGAGAGAGAAAATATAAATATATACATACAGACGTACTCATAAATAACACGCAAATTCCTAATGAATTTCAGCTGATCCCTGCAATGTGCGCGGCAGCAGTTGCAATTCATTTTCGTAGATTTTTCATGCGAAACAATAACAACAAGCAGCAGCAGTAGCAGCAGCAGCAGCAGTAACAATAGCAACATGAGCAGCAACAGCAGCAGCAACAGCAACAACAACAATTTATCGCCAAGCGCTTGCAACTTCAACTCTGTGCCAAAACGCATAAATTCATAAATTTTTATCATTTGTCTGTCTGTGTGTATAACAGTGCCACGCCCACGCAGCAGCAGTACAGTAGTTGCAAGCAGCGAATAGCATAGAGCTTGCTGGTTTATTGGTTTTATGCTCCATATCTTTCACATCCTACACCTGAACAATCCAAACAGCAACCCTAACCCCTTCTCTCTCTCTCTCTCACTCTTCACAAGGCAAAACAGACTCAATACTCGCTTTGCACTCACTCATTCACTCACTGTCTTTCTCTCTCTCTCTCTCTCTTACTCTCTCTCTCATTGCATTGTTTGTCGCCTTTTGGAAAACTGGCTGCACAGGTGCGCATCGATGTCCATGGCGCAAGATTAATTGCACGCGTCGACAATAGTCAGGAGGAGGTCTATCTGAAAGGTCTGAATCACGAGTATAACTATGGTGTCTCCACGAATCTGCCATCGGTAGTACTGGTCGGAGGTGAGTAACCAAAATCAATTGTCTCTTTCTTTTTTTTCCTCCCCCTTACCTTACCTTGCCTTGCAGCCTGCTTTCTCTATCAAACTAACGCTATCTATGCCTGCTTCCCAAAACACAGCGATATTGCTATTAAAGCTACTGCTTTCGTTTATACTATATGCAATGATTTTGTGGCAAGTGCAACAGCAATTGAAATAAAAAGCATGCAACTTGCACTATTTCTCTTCTCTTTTTTTTTCTCGCAGTGTATGTCTGTGTGTAAATTCGTATACGGCAAAATCTAAAAATGAAAATTGAAAATCGAATTTAAAACTCACACACACACATACACAGAGAGAGAGAGAGAAAGAGAGAGACATCGCTGCCTTTGCTCATTTGCCATTGAATTTAGTGCGCATTTTGCAGGTATTGTATAACTCTGTGTGTGAGTCTATCTCGCTCACACACGCTGTGACTTTGAAAGCTGCTTTTGTATGCTATTTGAAAATTAAATTATTTGGCGCTTCAAAAGCCCGCACACACATACACAATCACATGACGAAATATGAAGAGCACACGAATTGTGCCCGCAGAATGCGCACATTGATTGCACTGTGAAAAGAGGTTAACGCCAAATCATAGAAAATCGCATAAAAAAAAACAAGCAGAAAAGAAAAGAGAGAAAAAAGGAGGTAAAATAGGACACAAACATGACTCGCGCATCATTTAGTCTCGTGTGTAGCTCAACAATTGAAAATATTCCTATGCATAAAAAAAGAAAAAATGTATTTTTTTTATTTTATAAAAATTTTTAGCATGTTGTGCAGCAACAATGAAATATTTATCAGGCTTTTGGCATATACAAAATTTTCAATACAATTTCAACTAAAATATTTAAAATTGTGCGCTAAAGAAAAATTTAAAAATAAAAAAAAAACAAAATATAAAGCTCAATTTTGTATTATTTTTTATTTTATATTTTTTTATATTTTATTTTTTTTATTTTGTTAAAAATATTTTCATTCTGCTGCAAACTAAATTTAAAGAACTGTAGAGTAATTTATATATAAACATATATATATTTTTTTTATTTTTATTTAATCTTATTTTTATTTTTATTTTTTTTTTAAATTTTTATTTTTGTTATATTTTTTATATATTTATATATTTTTTTTTATTTAATTTTTTTGTTGCTGATAAATGCGAAATAATTTTTAAAAAATTATAGGTAAAATATATATATATGTATAATAATATAAGAAAAATTTTAAAAATTATAGGAATATATATATATATATATATATAATATTAATACAAGAAATATTATTATAATATTATTATATATATTTTTTTTATTTTTTCTTATATTTTATTTTATTTTATTTATTTTGCTAAAAATATTTTCATTCTGCTGCAAAATAAATTTAAAGAACTGTAGAGTAATTTATATATATATATATATATATATGTATATATATATATATATATCTTATTTTTATTTTTATTTTTTAATTTTTATTTTTGTTATATATTTTAATGTTTTTATATATATTTTTTTTTATTTAATTTTTTTGTTGCTGATAAATGCGTAATAATTTTTAAAAAATTTTAGGAAAATATATATTTGTATAATAATATAAGAAAAATTTTAAAAATTATATGGAAATTTTTATACATTATTATAAGAAAAAATATATATATGTCGAATCGCTATTAATTTTTGTTAAAAAGAAAACAACATGTACCAATATTGTCATCTCTATTGAATATTGTCATCTCTGTTAAATAAAATGTGAATGCCATTTTTATCTCCGTCTTCTGTTTATTGTAAGAGCGAGTTCAGCAGAGTTCTCTGTTTCGCGTAGCCTCGGCGTGACAACGTGTTAGAAAGAGAGGAAGAGAACAATCGCGGCGAATTCGATCAGCTGCGTTTCAGACAATGCTTGGATGATGCAAGATGGTGAAATGGAGTAGTTGCTGAGCGTCATAGAAGAGTGGTCACGAAATGTCACGGCCGAGGAAATGCACAACTCGCAGCAATAATTCAGAGGCGGCTTTAATAATGGATAACCACAACTCCACTCCGACATCAGAAGTGGGATCGCCTCAGCCCCAAGTCAATCCTGATGACCGTTTGTGCGCCTTGCTGGAAATGCAGCACCGCAATCTAATTGAAGTACTTAGTGCCGTGAAAAATGCGCAGGCGGCACCAAGCGCGTCCAAATCAGTTACGTTCCCGAAGTTCAACCCTGATTCCGCTGGTTCCAGTGCATCCACCTGGTGTTCTACGGTGGACCTTATTGTAGGGGAAAATCCTCTGGACGGCAGTGCTTTGCTTATAGCGCTAACCAAATCCTTGGAGGGTGGTGCTTCCAACTGGCTCTCACAAATCTGCTTTGCAGGAATGACATGGATTCAATTTAAAGAAATGTTTCTACAACAGTTTGAAGGCAATGAAACGCCAGCAGCGACGGTATTTAATGTTTTAAACAGCCGCCCAAAGGACGGCGAATGCCTGGCGCTGTATGGAAGCCGATTGGTGACTACTCTTATGGCAAAATGGAAGACAATGACACCAGAAGAAATTGCAGTGTCGGTAGCCTTATCGCATTCGGCAACCATAGATGCTCGGTTGCAACGCACGTTGTTTACAACCACTATTAAGACGCGCAACGAGTTGCAAAATGAGCTAAGGGCATTTTCGTTTGCTAAGCGAAAGGAGCATTCCGATCCGGAAAATTTTGTAAGCAAGAAAGTGCGCCTGCAGACACCGGTTAAATGTCATTTCTGCGGAAAAATGGGTCATAAAATAGCCGACTGCCGCTCCAGGAAAAATAACATGAAGCCACAAGGACCAAGTTCGAGTTCTGCACGTTCATCCGAGTCAAAAGCTGGACCAATTACTTGCTACAGATGTGGAAACGAGGGGCATATTGCATCAGCGTGCCCTAAACGACAGCCGATGGGAAGCCAAAGCAAAACGGACGAAAAACGCGTTAACCTATGCCATGTTGCTGAGCCAATTGGAACATTGATCTCATCCGGTGAGTCGTATCCATTTTGCTTCGATTCTGGAGCCGAGTGCTCACTCGTAAGGGAATCTGTGTCTATGAAACTCTCAGGCACACGAGTTAATAACATCGTTACATTAAAGGGTATTGGAAATAATACTGTCACTAGTACATTACAAATTTTGTCAAAAGTGATTATAAGTGAATACTGTCTTGAAGTCCTTTTTCACGTAGTACTTAACAGTTGCATTAATTACAATATAATAATTGGTCGAGAAATATTAAGTCAGGGATTTAGTGCTACGATAACAAATGATGAAATCAAATTATGTAAGACTAAGTCTGTACATACCCTTTCTGCTTTGAAAAATAATGTCAATCTTGCTAATGTGGATACCGAATTGTGTGGTGTAGATAAAGAAAATTTATTAGATATTTTAAATGAATTTTCAAAATCATTTATAGACGGATTTCCGAAAAGCCGCGTCACAACTGGCGAGTTAGAAATACGTTTAATTGACCCAATTAAAACTGTACACAGACGACCATACAGGCTTAGTATAGAAGAAAAAGAAATCGTGAGAAATAAAATTAAGGAATTGCTATTATCCAATATAATTCGCCCCAGTAGTTCCCCATTTGCCAGTCCTATGCTACTCGTTAAAAAAAAAAATGGATCAGAAGGAGTATATTATCGTACAAATAGACGCATTTACGAAATTTGTTTATTTGCACCACACGGTAAATATTAATAGTGAAAGCTGTATAAACGCTTTAAAATCAGCAATATCTATATTTGGAGTACCAACACGAATCATCGCAGATCAGGGTAGATGCTTTACAGGCTCATGTTTTAGTGATTTCTGTTCCATGCAAAAAATCCAATTACATCTAGTTGCAACAGGAGCTAGTCGAGCAAATGGACAGGTGGAGCGCATTATGAGTGTGCTAAAACGCATGTTAACTGCCATTGAAAGTAGCCAGCGTTCTTGGCAAGATGCCTTAGGCGACATACAATTGTCTATAAATTGTACAACAAATCGAGTAACAAAAGCTAGTCCTCTTGAATTACTAATTGGAAAAGAAGCCAGACCTTTTAACATGTTACCAATATGTGAAGATAATAATAAAGTTGATGTAAATTTTGTAAGAAACATGGCAAAAGAAAATATGAAGAAAAATGCATTGTATGATAAAGCTAGATTTGATAAGAACAAAGCTAAATTTAAAAATTTTAATGTTGGCGATTATGTTCTACTCAGAAATGAAGAGAGACACCAGACAAAGTTAGACCAAAAATTTAAAGGTCCATTCCTGGTGACAGAGGTGCTGGAGGGAGATCGGTATGCTATAAAGTCTTTGGTGAATAAGCGGACATATAAGTATGCGCATGAAGCTTTAAGGAGCATGCCGACAGAAGAGATTCCTAAGGAATTGGATATGTGTGATGTGTCTGAAAACGTTGAAAGAGACGTTAGAGACTCATTGGTGGATTCCAATGAGAGCGAAAACGTTGAAAGAGACGTTAGAGATTCATTGGTGGATTCCAATGAGAGCGAAAACGTTGAAAGAGACGTTAGAGATTCATTGGTGGATTCCAATGAGAGCGAAGACGTTGAAAGATACGTCAGAGATTCGTTGGTGGATTCCAATGAGTTAGAAGACGCGCAAAGAGACGACACGAATCCGTTTGAGGACTCAGACGAATAATCTGCGTTGATGGATTTCAATGCGTTAGTTGGGACGCCAAACCCTTAGGTGGGCCACATGTCGAATTGCCAGTGCTAATAGGTACACGAGTTAATGTGTTGACTTATGTGATATCTGGTGATCGGCATTGCGGTAAGCCGATGGGCTGTCCTGGTACAAAGTTAGCATATCTTTGGAATCCGCAGTCAGTCTTCGTAGTATGGGTTTCCTTCTCGCTTCTGTCAGTTAGGTTGGTCTGCATATTAATAATAATAGTTGTAATGTATGAAAAGTACGTTTAACTAATACTTTTGATTTATTTTGGATGACTCTTTTCGACTGAGTTACTTTATTTCTTTAATCTTTTGTTACACACGAGGACGTGTGATCGTCAGGAAGGCCGTGTCGAATCGCTATTAATTTTTGTTAAAAAGAAAACAACATGTACCAATATTGTCATCTCTATTGAATATTGTCATCTCTGTTAAATAAAATGTGAATGCCATTTTTATCTCCGTCTTCTGTTTATTGTAAGAGCGAGTTCAGCAGAGTTCTCTGTTTCGCGTAGCCTCGGCGTGACAACGTGTTAGAAAGAGAGGAAGAGAACAATCGCGGCGAATTCGATCAGCTGCGTTTCAGACAATGCTTGGATGATGCAAGATTGTGAAATGGAGTAGTTGCTGAGCGTCATAGAAGAGTGGTCACGAAATGTCACGGCCGAGGAAATGCACAACTCGCAGCAATAATTCAGAGGCGGCTTTAATAATGGATAACCACAACTCCACTCCGACATATATATA
>JBAMBR010007154.1:0-17067 GCA_037044475.1 Zaprionus obscuricornis
GCTGTGAAATCACATAATACAAGTCTCTGAAAAACAGATGAAAAATATAAAAAAAAAACTCTCTTGAGGTATGCTCAGATAACTCTGTCGAAGGATTCTATCATAACTTCGCATAAATGAAGCAATGAACATTATAATGATGATGATGATGAAGTAAGCAAATTGAAACTGGAATTGCAATGATAAATGGAGCCTGTTAAAAATTCACTTGATTCACATCTAAATGAAGTCAATGGCAAAAGGCATTGAATGTTACTTGAACAACATTTCTTCAATGTTCCTTGAATTTCGTTGTCTTTCATTTTGATGGATAACATTGGAAATTATATGATGGATCGTTTAATCGAGTGTTTTGTAAATTGAAATGTACACACACACACACACATACATACAGACAGCAAGAGTAGAATCAAGTAGTAGAATCTTTTGTCTGCATTACGACGGCGGTTTTCTTCATCAAAGCGAAACAATTATTTTGTTGTCATGGTATTTTGATTGAATTGTAGAACCTCTCTGGGAAATCAAAGAATGGAAATACAAAAGGACTTTTTGTATGGGACTTGAGTCAACTGTTTGTAGAACCTTTATATTTTGAAATATTTTTAAACTATTTTTTTCTTAACGATTTAAATAAACTAATTTTTATATATCCAAATATCCTAACATTTGAATTGGGAATCCAAGAATTTTTTATATATTCCAAATATATTTAAACTATTTTATAATGCTAAAAATTAAATATTTTTGATATATTTTCACTTTCCTAACATCTGTTTCAAGTTCATGCAGTGAAATCCAACTTTCAATTTCTCACCCTTCACTTTTAGTAGAACTTCCAACTCGTCCTATATCTGTAAACTAACTGTAGAAAATAAGTTTTTTTTTTTTTGTAGCACAAGTTTCTACAGATTTGAGTTTGTTGTTCTATCGTTTATCGCATTGAGTGATAATTTTGTTGTAAGTTGTTTGGGAAATTACATTTTATTTCTATTTTTATTTTTACTTGGCTGTTTGGCTGTCACTGATAGAAAGCTGTTTTTGCAGTTAGCATTTAATGTTGTATTGCGGCATCAAAGCTAAATCTGACTAGTTAGTTAATGGGCCAAGTGAAAACAGTTGGTTAACAGCTGACGCTTTTGGCCCAGTTTTGTTTTTGGCTTTATCTAAGATTTGTTGGTCATAGTAAGTAATACTCCTTAAAATGTTGTTTGGCCTAAGCAAACAGTACCGCAAGATAGATAGAGAGAAGTTTGAGTGTCGGTGGTAAAAACACTCTGAAAATTACGTCAGTAGTCAGACCCCCCAAACTCTCGCTGGGCTAATGATTTGCCTAATGTTTCTAACAATTATGTGCCTGGCCACACAAAAGAATATATTATGTAAGTTATTAAAATTATATCACCAGCAGCAGGAGCACGACTTGTGGCAATGGCAATAGCAGTAGCAGTAGCAATAGCATTTGGAGTAGTGGGGCGTTTAGGGGAGGAGGAGAGGAGTCTGTGTCTAATAAGCCGCAGCTTGGCCGCATCCTGTGGATTCATTTGGCGATTGTGCCACGGCTCCTGTGCGCCATTGTGCCACAGGCTTTTGGCTTTCAAATGTAAATGGCGTCGACTTGGTCTTTCTTCTCCTTATTCGCTCCTCCTTGTCGACACAATGCTTGCTACGTTATTGTTGTTATTGCTACTGTTTTGTCCACATGCGAGGCAACTTTTTGGTGGTTATCAATTTGGGCCTTTTGTGGCTCGTCCTGCCACAATAAGAGAATGAGAGAACGAAAGAGCAAAAAAAAAGAAAAGAAAGTAGCTCGCTTATTTATGTGCTCCTGGCGCGTTCACATTTTTCCGTACGTTTTTTTTTTTTCTTTTGGGGAATTTTTTTTTTTTTTTATTACGCGAATGACAAGATTTTCATCAACGTCATTAATATTAACTTTGGCAATAATTCTCGGCTAAGGAAAATTATGAGAAATGACCAAGAAGATAAACGCCGCAACGTTTGCGTTGTCCACTTTTCGACAATGCCATAACTCTTGCTACCAAGGACTTGCAAAGACTTGCAAGGACTTGCAAGAACTTGTCGCTCTGACATTAGCCAAGCGGCTTTCAAGTCAATCTTAATTGTATATATGTTGCTCGCCTTCTCTGTCTGTCAGTCTTTGCTTTGTGCGTATGTGTGGTGTGTGGGCACAACTTTAGTCTGTATTTCTAGGCAGATTCAGAGTGAATCTAGGCAGCGCCTAATGACAGCATTTCGGATTACTTTCACTCAAGGCGCACTGTGAAAAAAGGCTGCATATTTTATGCTGCTACAAGACCAAAGGCGCAGGGTCTTGTAGGGGGGCGTTGGGGGGTTCTTAAAGGCTAAGGGCTGAGACTGAGACAGAGACAGAGACTGATGCTGATGCTGAGGCAGAGGATGATGGCTGAAAGCTGCTTTAGCATGAAGACAAAAATCACAATTAAATGTAACAATTGCGTCTCTGGGGGCATTAAACGACAAACGTAGCAGTAGCAAGTGGAAGCAACAGTAGCTGCAGCATCACAAGCAGCACAAGCAGCTACAGGATGAGATTCTGTCTGTCAACTCACCTCCCTGACTTGGTTTGCCAGGCAGGCAGACTGTCAGTTGCTTGTCCAATGCCAGCTTAAATTGCCCATACACGTCAGGACACACGCTCCAGTCCCAACCCCAATTCCGCATCCTCCTGCCATACTCATTCTACGTTTCCTTTTTTCGAATGTCCTTACACAGATACGCAACGTTTGGCTCAGTTTCGTCCCTATTCTTTAGCTCTGTGTGTTTGCGTTTATTAATTGTTGCCTTTATTTGGCCTCATTTTATTTGATTTGGTTTTTTCTTCTTAGCTTATTTTTCTTTCTTTCTTTCTCTCTCTCTCTATGTATCTATCTCTCGCTTGCTCTCTCTCTCTCTCTCTGGTTCTGTCTGTCTTGCTTGGGGCTTTTGTTTTGGTCGCCAGTGGCAGCTATAAAGCCAAACCTAATTGACTTATCTTTGCCGGGCTTGCTAATTTCTTGGCCATTGTGTTTGGGCCTGGCTTTAGCAGCGACTTCGACTTCGACTACTTGCGACGGCGACTTCGTCTTCGACTTTAGCGTTTGCGTTTTTCGTTTTGGGTTATAAAAATGCCACGATAAGTCAGTCAAG
Organism: Zaprionus obscuricornis; assembly: GCA_037044475.1. Classification (NCBI taxonomy): domain Eukaryota; kingdom Metazoa; phylum Arthropoda; class Insecta; order Diptera; family Drosophilidae; genus Zaprionus; species Zaprionus obscuricornis. The sequence continues at coordinate 3,169 of JBAMBR010007154.1, forward strand.
CCAAGGCAAAAGCAGCAAAAGCAGCAAAAGCAGATAGAAATCTTCAACGGACTAATTAGCAATTGACATGAATTGCTCATTAGCAGCAAACTAAAGCTAAAACTTACAGTCAGTGTAGGGCTTTGCCTAGTTAGGGATATACTTATACCAAATATACAACATCTACATCTACATGTAATAGTCCAAGCACCAATTCTCCAACCAAAAAGAATACAAATTGAGAATGTTAATGTTGGCCATGGCCAAGCATAGTCATCAAGAGCGAAGAATAATGATGCAAATATTCGCATAGACAAATTGAAGCTGAGCATTATGGCAAAAGAAATTTTATATGGAATATAGTTACATAATTAATAGATAAATAATTAAGCTGATTTTGTAAATGAAATCTATAAATTTAAATATAATTTTTAATAAATTTTAAATATATTGATAATGAAAAGTTTCCTCTACAAATTTCAAGCGCAGCAAATAAAGCAAAAAAAAACTTTTCTAATATTTTACTGCTTGAAATGAAAAATTGAAAAAAAAAAAAAAAAATGTTTATAGTTCAATTCATTTCAGATAAAAAGAATTCAATGACTATCGACGCATTCATCAGATAAAGTATCAGCAAAAAAAAAAAAAACATCAATGAGTTTTCAGTTTGCTGGCAGCTGCAGCAAGTGTATAACAACAGGATAAGGAAAATTACACAAGTCAAGGACACACTGAACATTGAGTGCACAAGAGTCAAAAACGGTAGCTCAACTGAACCTTGGACTGCAATTGCAATTGCAAGAGCAATTGGAATCGGACCGAACCATTCCGGACCGCACCGGACCGGACCAGACCGGACTATTAGACATACGTAGTAATTGCTTGGTCGACCTTCAGGGCGATATTCCGCAGCACTGTCCGCAGTTTTGTGGCTTATACAATGGCAAAAAGAAAGGAAACCAAAGTTGGAAGAAAAAAAAAAAAAAATTGAGAGGAAAGACGACCGGAAATCAAGCCATGTGTCAAGTCAAATAGCCAATAACATTGAAGACATACGGCAGACATTTAATTTATAAAGTGCAAGACAGCGACTGCGACTGCGACTGAGACTGAGAAAGAATCTGATTCTCAGGCTCTCTCTCTCTCTGTAGGTAAGGGTCAGTGCATATGTTCTGGGTGGGCCAAGGAACAATTTGGCTGCCGGTTTGTCTGCCGATTTAGTTGTCAAAATACGCCAAAATGTAAACAATCAAAAAAAAAATAATAATAAAAATAAAATGAAAATGCTAAAAATCAATAGGCATTATATTGAGAAATACTTGAATGTGCAATGAATGGGAGAGAGTCTCTCCAACTGGGCGAATTGACATCTTTACCTAGATGTAAGATCCTGCTGCTTTTGCTTTTGCTTCCTACTTCCGTTCCATAGGGACACATACAGTATTGCAACAATGCAACATCATAACGACATTTTTGGTATCGTCATTCACTCAGTCAGTCAGTCGGTCGGCCAAACTGACAAACAAATTTTTTATATTCACAAATGCAGCAGGAAAGTGCAGAAAGAAGATGATAAAGATGAAGAATAAAAAAAAAATGCAGAGGAAGAAAACGGACTGCTTCGAAAATAAATTGCCATGAGCATAAAATGTCCTTTAAACCAAATACTGGACCACCAAGCACTTATTCATCTTTCATCTCTTTCAATCGCACACACACACACTCATCTCTATCTCTTTCAACTCTGTTTCTCTGTCACTTTATAATCTTTTACATCCGCAAGTGTTTACCTTATATTTTCCTCTCATTCGCATTTTCTTCTTACAATTGTGAATTGTGCATGACTATTGGCTTTTACATTAGACGAATGTCGAGTAGGATCTCTTTACCAAATCGGATTGCCTGAAACTCCGGATGCACTAAGAAATATACATTGTCATTCTTATGCCTTGAACTATCTATATCTTAATCAGTTTCTCGCTGATATGACGGCTTTTTACAGATTTCTTAAACCGATTTATATATCAAGATATCACCGGCGAAAAATACATTTTAAAAAGTTTTCTTTATATTGTAGCATCGCGATAAGCGTATCCTAAGATTTATGTTTACCAAACAAGATGAAAGATGAATACGTTGTGCTACTTGAGCAGGTGACTATACCAGACCATAAGCTACTGATTTAATGTCCAACTTGAAGATGGTGCGAAACTCTATGGTAAATGTATTTTACTTGTTAGTTGACACAGTTTTGCATTGCAGGCTTAAAACTGTGGGAAAAGTGCACAAGAAAATATATTTACTAGATGGTAAAAAAAAGATTATATTAAATTTGTAAATATGCTTAAAGAACAGTAACAACTGTTAGTTAAGACTGCTTAAAATTATCTCAGCTTAGTTCTGCACTTGGAATTTCTTGTGAGAAATTTTTTGGAGATCCTAAGGATTGATAAAATTTTCAAGACTATTTGTTGATCATTTACTGCGATCATTTCCCAGGGTATAAGCATTAAATTTTATAACATATGTATAAAAAAAAAAAATATTTTACTGTAAGCAAAAATTTGTCATAGAATTTTGCTTGGAAAATATAAGAAACTGTAAAGCGGATTTATTTTTATCAAATGAATAGATATGAAAACATTTTTAGCATTTTTGCATTGATTTTATTTGTATTTGTATTTGTTTTTATTTCTTTTTTCAATTCTGTAAAAATGTCATTTAAATAAAAAAATACTACATGTGATTTTTTCTTCTACGTTTGTATATATAAATATTAAAAATGAATATTTTCTATTAAAAAGTTATGCAATATGAAATGAAAGAATATTGCTTCAATAAATTCCTAGAAATATTTATACATACAACATACATATGCAGCAAATTGTCTTGAAGTAAGTAACTTAAATTCATATTAAAAAAATATTGCATAATTTAAAAAAAATGAAGAAAAATTACAATTTAAGGAACGTAGCTGTAGCTGAATAATAAATGAAAAGCAAAAGATAAGGAAGAAAGATCCTTCTTTAATTCCATTTACTTTCTATGACATTTTCCTTAACAATTTTTCGTTCATTTTGCCGCAAAGTCGAAAAAACTCTTGACCCGTTTACGCCCAACTGCTTTGGCAATTTACAGTATATATATATATAGATATCTTTACAATTTAGATATATATATATATATCGTAAGTCTTGCCTACTTCCTGTTTTATGTTTTCTTGCTGCGTGTCCATCATCATCATCAAGCACATTTTGTTTTTGTATATTTTTTTTTTTGGGGCTACGCTTTTCATTCATAATGCTGGGAAAAACTGCAGCATATTGATTTTTGAACCTAACCCAAGGAGAAAAACCAAGAGAAATTCGCTGAACTGAACCCAATTTAGAAATTACCATAAAGCCAATGACAACAAGCCACAATCATAATCCTGATGATGATGAGAACAAGCGGTAATTTCAAATGACAACAAAAAAAAAAAAAGGATATCATCAAGCTAAGGACGAGTAGCAGCAACAAACCCAAAATAAAATAAAATAAAAACCAAAAAAAAAAAAAAAAATGGCAAGGCACGAGACAAGGCAACAAAATGTTACTTCAAGCGCAAACAAAACAGTTTAATTAAAATTATTATTGTAATTTAATGGAATGTAAGGAATTATTATTTTTATATGTCACACAAACACACACACACCCGCAGAGAGGCTGAGGGAGACAGTCAGATATATAGACAGACAAAACACACACACACACACATACAGTCAGACAGTCAAACACAAACGCACAGCACACAACACACACAGACGAACACATGCGTATAAAAATAAATTACATTTGTATGAAGATTGGCGCTGGCCTGCACATCATATATTTTCATTATCAAAACAGAGACAAAGTCGAAGACTCGCAGTCGGCGTCAGCGTCGGATAAGGAGTACACTATGTCGAATGGCAAAAGGCAAAAGGCGGCATGGCGGAGCAAAAGTACCAAAAGGCAAAAACGAACGCCAGCTGTTTGATGCGATTAGAAACCCCTAAGCATCAGAATCTCTCACCCTCTCTCAAACGCTCGCCAACGTTCGCTCTCTCTCTCTCTCTCTCTCTAAAATTTCTTATTCTCACAGTACAACACAACAAAACACAACACAACAGACGAAGCGGAGCAAATTTCCTACTATGCGTCTTGTGACGCTCTATTGTACGCACACATACAATGCATATTAAACACAATGCTCTCTTCGCACAAAAAAATTTCCCTTACTCTCGGACTGTTGTTGTCCCGTCTTCGGCAAAGCATTGACTTCGTTCAATGCTGCCGACGCGGCTATGCTTCGCTCTCTATTTAAGTGAGAGTTGCGCACGGTACGGCAGTCAGTCGACACTGAGCCATCGTGCGCGCTAGACATAAAACGCAGGCATAACGCATGCACGTTAATAACACACCCACAAAACGTGAACCGTTACAATTTTTGCCTCTTACTAAAGAAGAAGAACGAAAGTTAAATAAAATAAAAGTGATAATAGTTTTGAACATTGAGTGCTTGTGTTTTTGTAGCCGCAGATATTTAAACGTTTCTCACTAATAAACCGAAAGTGAAAAAAAAAATAAACAAAAAATTAGAAAACAAAACAAAAAAAATATAAGAAACTCCAAAAATAATGTGTGGAAGGGGAGTAAAACAGTAAAATGCGAATAAGTTGGCAACGCCAATTATAATTAACTCGAACTGAACGAAGCGAACAGAGGGCAAAGCAGAGTAGCAGCGCCCGCCGCGGCAAGCGAAAATATGTGCGCAGATTTTTTGGCCGGCATCAAGTGCAATTGATTTTCATTTTGTTTTCATCTTTCATTTTTTTCTTTCGATTTTGATTTCTTCAATTGCATTCTCCTTGAAAGAAGAATCCCTCGAAACAACCAAAAAAAAATAACAAAAATAAATAAATAAATATTTAACCACAAGAGAAAACATTCAGAATAATCTGAAAGAAAAAAATAAATAAAATGTCGCTGTGCCTGTGTCTGTGCCTGCTGTTAATCGCATCTCAATGCAATGGTAATCAGGAGTCCGCATCATCCGATGCGATATCATCGAGCAGTAAACATCAACAGCAACAACAATCGCATTCGAATGCAATTATGGGTGAAGCGGGCGTATCCAATACGCAACTGATGCAGCCGCCCTCGTTAACGCCGGCACGTAAATTACGTCCAATTTCAAGCAGCGATGCGGGCCTCTATGATGCACCCGATGATTGTCATTTTATGCCAGCGACAAGTCTTGAGCAGCCCGAAATTGCATTGACTTGTAATTTGCGTACAGTGAACAGTGAATTTGATACAACAAATTTTAGTGTGATACCCGCTGAGCATACGGTCGCATTGCATATACTATGCAATGATGAGATAATGGCTAAAAGTCGCCTTGAGCCACAATCGTTTGCACATTTGGGGCGATTGCAGCAATTGTCTATCAAATATTGTAAATTGGGTAAACTGGGACGTCAGGTGCTCGATGGACTTGAACAGCTGCGAAATCTCACGCTGCGCACACATAACATTCTTTGGCCGGCATTGAATTTTGAAATTGAAGCTGATGCATTCGCTGTGACCAAACAGCTGGAAAGATTAGATTTGAGCTCGAATAACATTTGGTCCTTGCCTGACAATATTTTCTGTGCATTGTCGGAGCTCTCGACCTTGAATATGAGTGAGAATCGTTTACAGGATGTCAATGAGTTAGGATTCAGGGATCGTAGCAAGGAGTCCTCCACATCGACAGAATCGGCAACTAGTTCCACAACAACAACAACAACTACAACAACAACAGCTAAATCAGACACAGCATCCAAACGTTTGGGCAATTCGTGTAGTTTGGATCTGGAATTACTGGATGTGAGTTACAATCATTTCGTTTTGTTGCCCTCCAATGGGTTTGGCACATTGCGTCGTTTGCGTTTTCTCAATGTCAATAACAATGAGATTTCCATGATTGCTGACAAGGCATTGAGTGGCCTTAAGAATCTACAAGTTCTTAATCTTAGTTCCAATAAGATTGTTGCACTTCCCTCGGAACTCTTTGCTGAGCAATCGAAGACCATCCAGGAGGTTTATCTGCAGAATAACTCGATAAGTGTATTGAGTCCACAACTATTCTCGAATCTGGATCAATTGCAGGCCTTGGATTTGTCCCATAATCAAATCACATCGACTTGGACAGATCGTAATACTTTCGTAGGACTCATACGTCTAGTGCTCTTGAATTTGTCACACAACAAATTGACGAAATTGGAGCCGGAAATCTTCAGTGATTTGTATACACTACAAATTTTGAATCTACGTCACAATCAGTTGGAGAATATTGCAGCCGATACTTTTGCACCCATGAACAATCTTCATACACTTCTATTGTCACACAACAAACTCAAATATTTGGATGCATATGCTCTGAATGGACTTTATGTATTGTCATTGCTGTCTCTGGATAACAATGCATTGATTGGTGTGCATCCGGATGCGTTTAGGAACTGCAGTGCATTGCAGGATCTGAACTTGAATGGAAATCAATTGAAGACCGTGCCATTGGCACTACGTAATATGCGCCTGTTGCGCACTGTGGATCTGGGTGAGAATATGGTAACTGTGCTGGAGGAGAATGCCTTCAAGGGATTGGGAAATTTGTATGGTTTACGCTTGATTGGCAACTATCTCGAAAACATTACAATGCATACGTTCCGTGATTTGCCCAGTCTGCAGATATTGAATTTGGCCAGAAATCGCATTGCTGTCGTCGAACCAGGAGCATTTGAGATGACATCCAGCATACAGGCGATACGATTGGATGGCAATGATTTGAGTGACATCAATGGACTCTTTAGCAATATGCCATCATTACTCTGGCTAAATATTTCCGATAATCGTTTGGAGAGTTTCGATTATGGTCATGTGCCTAGTACATTGCAATGGCTGGATCTGCATAAGAATCGTTTAAATATATTGTCCAATCGTTTTGGACTTGATGCTGAAATCAAATTGCAAACACTCGATGTGAGTTTCAATCAATTACAACGCATCGGACCCAACTCTATACCAAATTCCATAGAGTTGTTGTTCCTCAACGATAATCTAATTACAACTGTTGATCCCGATACCTTTATGCATAAATTAAATCTAACTCGTGTTGATTTGTATGCTAATCAAATTACAACATTGGATATTAAATCCTTGCGCATTTTGTCTATATCCGAGCATCGATCTCTACCTGAATTCTATATTGGTGGTAATCCTTTCACCTGCGATTGCAATATTGATTGGCTACAGAAAATCAATCACATTACATCGCGTCAATATCCGCGCATTATGGATCTGGAGACAATCTATTGCAAGCTATTGAATAATCGTGAACGTGCCTACATTCCTCTGCTTGAGGCGGAACCTAAACATTTCCTATGCACCTACAAGACACATTGTTTTGCTGTCTGTCATTGCTGTGAGTTTGATGCATGTGACTGTGAGATGACTTGCCCCACGAATTGTACGTGTTTCCATGACCAAACGTGGTCAACAAATATTGTTGAATGCTCTGGTGCCGGCTACTCATCTATGCCACGTCGTGTGCCCATGGATACAACTGAATTATATATCGATGGTAATAATTTTGTTGAGCTTGCCGGACATTCATTTCTTGGCCGTAAAAATCTTGCTGTACTCTATGCGAATAACTCAAATGTTGCACATATCTATAATACAACATTCAGTGGCTTGAAAAGATTGCTTATCCTACATTTGGAAGATAATCATATTGTATCGTTGGAAGGTAATGAATTCCATAATTTAGAGAATCTACGTGAACTTTATTTGCAATCAAATCGTATTGCTAGCATTGCCAATGGTAGCTTCCAAATGTTACGTAAATTGGAAGTCTTACGTCTTGATGGTAATCGCTTAATGCACTTTGAGGTCTGGCAATTGGCAAACAATCCATATTTGGTCGAGATCAGCCTAGCAGATAATCAATGGAGCTGTGAATGCGGCTATTTATCACGCTTCCGTAATTATTTAGCACAAAGCTCTGAGAAAATTATCGATGCGGCACGTGTCAGTTGCATTTACAATAATGCGACAAGTGTGTTACGCGAAAAGAATGGCACCAAGTGCACATTGCGTGATGGTGTTGCACACTATATGCACACCAATGAAATTGAAGGTTTGCTGCCATTGTTACTCGTTGCCACTTGCGCCTTTGTTGGCTTCTTTGGTCTTATCTTTGGACTCTTCTGTTATCGCCATGAGCTTAAGATGTGGGCACATTCAAGCAGTTGTCTATTAACCTTTTGCTATCGTTCGCCACGTTTTGTTGATCAATTGGACAAGGAACGGCCGAATGATGCATATTTTGCCTATAGTCTGCAAGATGAGCATTTTGTTAATCAAATTTTGGCAAATACATTGGAGAGTGATATCGGTTATCGATTGTGCCTGCATTATCGTGATGTTAATATCAATGCATATATTACGGATGCGCTTATCGAGGCAGCTGAGAGTGCCAAGCAATTTGTGCTTGTACTGTCCAAGAATTTCCTATATAATGAATGGACACGTTTCGAGTATAAGAGTGCGTTGCATGAACTGGTGAAACGCCGCAAGCGTGTTGTCTTCATCCTATATGGCGACTTGCCACAACGTGATATCGATTTGGATATGCGTCACTATTTGCGTACCAGCACGTGCATCGAATGGGATGACAAGAAATTCTGGCAAAAATTACGTCTAGCATTACCCTTGCCACATGGTCGTGGCAACAATAATAAACGCGTAACGGGCTGCTTAGCTGGCGGACGTAGCTCATCGGTGAACATGTATGCCACAGCACATGAGTATCAGGCAGCAGTTGGCGCTGTGGGGCCACCAAATGCAGCAGCACGCATTGCCGACAAGCTGTATGCAGACTGTAGCAGCAACAACTATGCCACAATTAACGAATGCGGCGCCCGTGGCTACAAGCCGATACCAACATCAGCATCAGCTGCAGCCGCTGCCTGTAAATTCAATACGATGAATCAATTGTCAAAGAAGCAGCGTGAATTAAGTGTTGCTGGCATGGCTAAAACGCTTGAGCATCAGCATCATCATCAACATCAGCAACAGGCACAGCAGCAACAACAACAACAGCAGCAGCAACAGCAGCAGTCACAACAACAGCAACAGGCATCAGCAGCAGCTGTAGCTGCAGCACATCGACGCAGTCAACATGAATATGCAGTGCCAGCATATTTACCAGTTGCTGGTGCTGATCGAGCGCCAGCCTATGATAGCGTTGACTATGCCAAGCAACAACAGCAACAATTGCTACGTGCAAATGGTGGCAACAATTGTGAATGTATTGGCACCGCCAAGCGTTCGGTAAAGAGTCAAGCATCAGTTTTGCCCACATCGTTCAGCTCGAACTTTGTGCCGCCAGTGTTAAATGCTGGCGCATATAACTGCAAGAAGCCGTGCAATTGCAATGCAGATGATGAGTTGCTCTGCGGCTGCGGGGGATTGGAGAGTGGCACACAGAGCAGTGCAACGATGAGCAGCAGCAGTAATAATAGTCGACAGCCCGAGTTGACGCACTACGAATCGAATTTGAGTCTCAACGAGTTGGATGATGGCGGTGCCAGCAAGCCGTTGCATGATCTATGGGCGTAACCAAGCCAAAGCATGGGGGCGTGTCTAGTTAGTCGACCAGTGAATTTAAAAAGCCAAGCGCAAGGCTCCTATTAACACTAAACATACACAAAACTTTAACTTAAACATAAACATAAACTTAACTTTGACTTAAATTAAAAAAAAAAAACAAAAAAATACGAATGAAAGAAAAGTAATTTAGAGAGAAGTGAAAAGCATAGCATACTTTTTGGGGGCAGTGTAACAGACTGATACTTTTAGTTGTTTATGTAATTAATAAATATTATATAATATTTAATTAAATTAAATTTAAATTAAATTAAATTATTTATGTTATTTGTATATAAATAGCCGAACGACAAAAAAATTAATGACGATTGATATTCGAACTAAAAACAAAAAGCAAACATTTAAATAAAATAAAAATATAAATACAGAAAAATAAAATATATATTATATATTTATTGAAAAAAAAAAAAAAAACTGAAAAGAAGTTTGATAACTTATTCTGCATTGTATAGATATTCAATAAATAACTAATTTAGCCTAGGAAACTCTCTGTACATACAATACTACAATACAATTTAAATTATTAAATGCATTAAATTATAATAATAAATAACAACAAATAACTAAAAAAAAAAAACAAAACACATAAAAAAAAACTTACTTACAAAATACAAAAAAATAAAATCTCAAATTGTTCAATAAACCAAAAAGAAAAATTTATTTTATTTATTATGCCAACAAACAATGAAAGAAAATACCGTAAAAAAATGAGAATATGTCAAAAAAAAAATGTGAGAAAAATACAGTATTTTTTTTTTTTGTTTTTTTACAGCTTGACATAATTTTCTTTTGTAATATTTCAATTATGTGAATTCAAGGAAATAAAAAAAAAAGAAAAACAATTGAAATGAAAAAAATTACACAACTGGGATTCGCTTTAAAACATTTGCCAAACATATAGCACGTACCAAATGACAGAGACAGAGCAATAGTGACAGAGACAAAGACAGTGAAAGGCAAATTAATTAGCATGTAAGGAAATTGTTGATAAAAATCAAACAGAAATAAAAATAATAAAAATAAAATAAATAAATAATCAACAATAAAAGGCATCATAATGACTGCGATGAAAAAATAATAATAATAATATTATTATTATTATTATTATTATTAATAGCTGACACTCAACGAATTGAAAATAAATTTATAGTAAATCAGTAACTCACACACACAGAAACACAGACACAGAAATACAGACACTTACACAGACACAAAGAGACAGACAGAAATACAGACAAACGCACACGAACAATGCGTTAATGATGAGCCTGAAGCTGTCGTTGATAACAATTAAGCATACGAACCGCAAAATAACAAGCGACCAAAACTGACTATGGAAATATTTAACCGCAACTTACCAAAACGCACCACAAAACGCATCAAAGTTGAAGTCAAACTTAATATAAGAAATGACAAAAATGTTTATTTAATTTTTTTTATTTAATTAATTAAATTTTAATTGCTTTAAATAATATTTATAATTAAAATTCTTTGCCTAATAATTTTATTGCTCATTTATTTGCATTCATTTATTTTTACTTTTTCATTTTTTTTATTGCATATAATTCTAAATATATTTTCCCATAAATTGTTAACTATAATTAGCGCTGCCAACTTTAGAGTATTTTGGACATGTGTCCGCCCAATATAATTTTAATCAATACAATTGTTATATAATTTTCCTTTATTTATTTTTTTTTATTGTTTTCATGTTTCTGCTGCTGTTAAGCGCAATGTGTAAATTTATGTGTTATTTTTTATTTTATTTTTTTTTTTTTGGTAGCCAGCGAGTTGATTGAAGACTCTGTCGGAATTTTGCAAAACAAAAAAAAAAACAGCAGCAGTAGCAGCAGCTACAAACAATGGAAAGAACTGTTTTTTATGCCGTTCAGTATTCAAACAAAGCATTTAATGAAATTATTTAATGGCATGCCATTAAAACAACAAAAGACACAACAATAACATAACACAAACAACAAAAACAACAACAAGCAGCAGCAGTAGATGCTCGAACGATTTGTGGGCAGCAGTGTTGATTGAATACTGTTGTGGTATGCAGCGGAGGCGTGACAGGCAACTGAATACAGACTAACAACAAAAAAAAAGGCAAAAAAAATAACAATAAAAAAAAGGCAAATACCAATACACACAGAGACACACGCACACACACACGCATACATACATGAATAAATAATATTTTTCGCATGCATACGTATGCGTAATGTACATACAAATAAATATATAAATAGTATATAAACATATACAAAAAACATATAAATACATTTACACACACACACACACACATAAAAACAAAAAATATATATATATATTGCATTGTATTTACAACTGCCAATAAATTAAATGCGCAAAACAAAAAAAAAAAAAAAATTATTACAAAAAAAAATTTATAAAATAAAATAAAAAAAAAAACGTTTCAAAACATTCAGAAAAGAATTTAAATACAAGCAAAGCTATAAAATACCAAAACAAAAAAAAATGAAAATGAAAAAAAAAAACAGAAAAAAAATACAATTTGAGATACTAAAACGAATACGAATATTTACTAGTATTTTTAATTATACCAACACCAAAAGCAAAAATTAACATTGTAAATTAAATTATTTTTTTTTTATTTTATACATTTTTTTTCCGTTGTTGTTCTTGTGACAGCTGAAAAACAAAAACATAAAAACTATTCACAATTTTTAGCTAAAATTTAAAATGAATTGAAAAAAATAATTCACAATAAAGAAAAAAAAAAAATCAAATGTAAAAAAATAAGCGAAAACATGAGAAAAACTTTCACTCGTACATAACAAATTTCACAATTTGCAACTCGATTAGCAGCAACAAGAACAAACATCAACTAAAAACATGCATAATAATTATATTATATTTACAAGCAACATGCAACATTGAGATTCAACATTTAACATTCTACATTCACATTTTCAATTGTACAATTTATAAACATTTTTAACTCTTAGCAACTAATTATTTTTATGTTTTAACTCTTGCCAAGGAATAGTATGGCTGTCAAATGCAGCACAAATTATAAAAATATTATACATAAATTATTATGCTTAGCAAGAGTATTTCAACTTCGGCTTGCCAAAGTTATAATTTCTTATTCTTTACTCATCCAACATTTTATCATGCCTTGCCCGCAAATATAGGCAACAAATTGTGAAGCAATGCAAAAAAATAAAAAGAGAAAAATACAAGTTTAACGATAAAGAGTTTATAATAAAAAAAAAAAAAAAATAAATGAAAACGAAAACGAAAATGAAAAGAATATTATAAGATTTTGTGTTCCTAAAAAGTCACTTTTGCAATTATAAAATAACTACCAAATATTATAGTATATATATACTTACGTAATATAGCAATGAAACAAAAAAATGAAAAGAAAAGAAAAGAGAATAAAAATGACTAAAAATATGAAAAGTATTTTTTTTTTTTTTTTTTGTTTTCAATTCTTTGTTAATTTTATGTAAACATGGCGCATTATTTAGTTTGTAAGTAAAAATTTATTTTAAATAATCGTAAAGCAAAATTAATGAAAATGAAGATGAATAAGACAACAACAACAAAAGATAAAAAGAAAATAACAAACAACAATAATAAACAGAAAAATTTATTTCAAAAAAATGAATGAATTAAAAAAAATTCGCTGAAATGCATTTTTTATTATTATTACTTATTATTATATTTCTTTCCAAAAGGCAACCAGAAAAAAAAGCAAATATTATGCAAGTGCAAACGAATCGTTACATTGCTTTTATTTCTCTTCTTTTTTTTCTGCATTCAACTCTTTTTTTTTGCAGCATAAATACAATTTATATATATATATAGATTTGGCAATACTCTATGAATTTGCTGACTATCCTGAAGTTATCTGCTAGCAGCTATTTATATCCAATCTTACGACTTTTGACATGCAAATATTATTTTGCAATTGCAATTGAAACTACATCTGGCAACTAACAATAATTACAATGAAAGTTATATTATTATTATTATTATTTTATATACAATCATTTAATTAGTATTTCTAGCGAAATTCAAAAGTTCTCACAACAATTGCACAATCAACAATCAAAATAAATAAACAAAGTAGTTTTTGAATGCAGTGCGGAAACTCTCACGATTTCCACTCTGTTTTGGTAAGTGAAAGCTAAAAAT
>JBAMBR010007156.1:0-30108 GCA_037044475.1 Zaprionus obscuricornis
TACCAAATATTATAGTATATATATACTTACGTAATATAGCAATGAAACAAAAAATGAAAAGAAAAGAAAAGAGAATAAAAATGACTAAAAATATGAAAAGTATTTTTTTTTTTTTTTTTTGTTTTCAATTCTTTGTTAATTTTATGTAAACATGGCGCATTATTTAGTTTGTAAGTAAAAATTTATTTTAAATAATCGTAAAGCAAAATTAATGAAAATGAAGATGAATAAGACAACAACAACAAAAGATAAAAAGAAAATAACAAACAACAATAATAAACAGAAAAATTTATTTCAAAAAAATGAATGAATTAAAAAAAATTCGCTGAAATGCATTTTTTATTATTATTACTTATTATTATATTTCTTTCCAAAAGGCAACCAGAAAAAAAAGCAAATATTATGCAAGTGCAAACGAATCGTTACATTGCTTTTATTTCTCTTCTTTTTTTTCTCTGCATTCAACTCTTTTTTTTTTGCAGCATAAATACAATTTATATATATATATAGATTTGGCAATACTCTATGAATTTGCTGACTATCCTGAAGTTATCTGCTAGCAGCTATTTATATACAATCTACGACTTTTGACATGCAAATATTATTTTGCAATTGCAATTGAAACTACATCTGGCAACTAACAATAATTACAATGAAAGTTATATTTTTATTATTATTATTTTATATACAATCATTTAATTAGTATTTCTAGCGAAATTCAAAAGTTCTCAGAACAATTGCACAATCAACAATCAAAATAAATAAACAAAGTAGTTTTGAATGCAGTGCGGAAAATTCACGATTTCCACTCTGTTTTGGTAAGTGAAAGCTAAAAATACTAAAAAAAAAGCTTATTTCATTTGAATAAATATTAAAAATAATAAAATCTTGCACCAGTCATTGTTAAATTATTTTTTTTTATTTTAAATTGAGTAAAAACTAAAAATACTAAAAATAACAGTATATTTAGTTTCTTAAAAATACCAAATATATACAAATATAAATTTATAAATATTAAAAAAGAACTAAAATATATTTTAGATACAACAAATTATTTTAAATTAATTTATAGGCAATTTAATTTTATATTTTGATTTTATTTTTTTATTTAAAAAAACAAGATGCAATAAAATACAAAAAATATTAAATATAAATTTTTATAAATACAATAATTTAGTTATTTTATTTTTATATATATTTATATTTATTTTTTTAATATATGTTTATATTTTGTAAAAATTGAATTTTTCTATATTTTTTTTATTTATTTTATATATTTATATTTATTTATATTTTTAATATAATTTTATATTTTGTAAAAATTGAATTTTTATATATTTTTATTTATTTTTTTTTTAATATATTTATATTTATTTATTTTAATATATTTTTATATATTGTAAAAATTGAATTTTATATATTTTTATTTATTTATTTATTTTTTTAATATATTTATATTTATTTATTTAATATATTTATATTTATTTATTTTAATATATTTTGTAAAAATTTAATTTTATATATTTATTTATTTTTATATATTTTTATTTATTTATTTATTTTTTTTAATATATTTATATTTATTTATTTAATATATTTATATTTATTTATTTTAATATATTTTTATATTTTGTAAAAATTGAATTTTTATATATTTTTCATAATATTATTTATATTATTTATTCATAATTTTATTTATAGAGAGCATCAATTAGTCATCTATAGCTTAAGCAATACGCGCTCATGTGTATACATATGAATATATATAGTGATAATTAACATTGAGCTTCAGTATTATATCAGCTGTAAACCACAAATATTTTTATGCAGCAGCAGAGCAATTCAATTTAATGAGTTTGTCAGCTATTGAGAATTGAGCTCAGTGCATAATGTACAATTTTTAATGCTTTAAAACTTACAATTAATATAATATAAATTTTTGCAATAAAATTTTTGCACATCAAATGAAATTGGCAAGCAATGCATAGAATAAATATATATTATATTTATATATAGATATAGATATGTATATAAGCCTTGAATCTTATTCATAATCTATTCTGTGAATATTCGTTTTTTTTTTTTTGGCATTCTTTGCCACTTGAACACATATATATATATTTGCCCTCCACATCAATTTGCATAATGCAATTGAATCTTTTTCATGGCTTACAGCTCATCGTTGGCTACAAAAGTGCGTAAATATAATGCAATTTATATATACACACACACACACACACACACTCACTCGCATATGTGTAGCTGTTGGCGGCTTGTCGAGTGCACACACACACACACACTGGCAGACAGACAGATAGATAGATAGACAGCGAATGAGTGCGAGTGTGTGAGTGTGAGTATGAGACCAACAAATGAACTGTATGCGATACTCTGCCACTTAACACAACCGCAAGCAATTCATATTCATATGAAAAGTGCCATACAAAACGCACGTTCAACTGCCAGAACAGTATTTCTCTCTCTCTCTCTCTCTATCTCGCTGTCGCTGTTGCTCTATCTCTCTCACACTTTTAGTAGCTTCCCTGGGGCCAGTCCTTGGGCAGCATTCGAGTGATGTTCTGATGACTGTCCTGCCTGCCTGCCTGTCCACTTGCTACACTTGTATGACTGCCGAGCGTGGAGGTGTCGACTGCAAGAGCCTGTTGATGTGGCGGCTTGGCACGCACTTTACTACATGTTGATGGTAAAGTACTTTGTGCTCAGCACAGAAAGAGATAGAGAAAGAGTGTGAGAGTGAGAGAGAGGTTGGGCATACGACACATGGGATAACATGAACTATGCATGCAGCTCAGCGCCGGATTAAGCTCAACACAAAATTTAATTTTATTTAATTGCTTTTCGCAAAGTCCATTTAAATTATAATGCCTGCAATATCTGCATTGAAAGAGAGTAACAACAGCAGCAGCAGTAGTAGTGGCAGCAGGTAGGCGTAGCATCAAAGCAGATACAATTGAAAAGGGAACAGAAGGAGCAACAGCAGAAGGGAAGCGACGCGCATTTTGGAATTCATTGATGCATATTTATGGCGCATACGCAGACAATTTGTCGATTGGTCGCTTGGTCAGTTTGGTTGGTTGCATTCCTTTGATTTGTTATACAATTGCAGTTGTAGTTGCAATTAGACTGCAAACATTTTCAAAAAACAAAATCGAAGTTGCGGCAAAATTGCATCTAATGAAGTAGTGTGAGAGAAGTGCGTCATGTATATAATTTATAAATTTGTTAGCTATATATTTTTACGCTATATATAAATTTTTTGGCATGCTCAGCTCTGCTCTGCTTTGCTCTTCGCCGTGCTGTACTTTATTAACGCAATGCAATTAGTGAAAATTTGTCAGTTAATGGCAACGAGCAGCTGATAAATAAGCTCTCAATTTAATGCATTTTAGCAATAAATAATAATGTGAAATAATGCGAGAAATGTATGCAAGAGCAAGCGAGAGAGACAGAGAGAGAGAGAAAGAGATGGTGCGAAAATTAATGCATTTCATATAGATGCGAAACTCATTAATAAAATGGCTAAAATTAATAGCATATTTTTAGGCCAAAATTAATTGCAACTACAATCAGTTTACCTCCCCCTCTTCACTCTCTCTTAGTCACACTTCATTTCTCTGCTCACTCACTCTGCACTTTTCTGACCGTACATTGCACTCTTGGGACCTAGCACAAAATGAACAAGGCCGAAAAGTAAATAAATAGGCAACAATTAGGAAACTGGCAACAAAAAAAAAACAAAAAATAAAAAGAAAATAAAGAAAAACAATAACAATAAAAAACATGAAGAAAACAAAAAAAAAAAACTATTTGAGCCTTAATTACAATTACTGTTCAAAATTGCAGTCAAGTTGAGCAATTACCGAAAAGCCATTGTTGCAATTGTTACAATTGTTGCAATTGTTGTTGCACTATTTGTGTCGACAACAAGCTTAACAAAAGTCAAAAAACGTTACGAAAGCGGCACAAAGAGTGAAATAGTGCATACAGCAAGGCAAGGCAAGAGAGAGAAAAAGACTCGTTGAATTGAAAAGTGTGAGAAATGAGTAAAAGGCAAACGCTAATGGTTTGAAAAACTGGCACTCGTTAAAACTGAATATTAATGGCGAACGCGAAATGAGAAATGGCAAACTAAACTATGAGAAGTGAGGCAAATGCAAAAAGAGTAAAGAGTGAGTGAGTGAGAAATAGAGAAGATGCTATTGCAGTTACATTTTGAAAGCGACATAATCAATGCTAGCTTAAAGTGCAATAAAATTAACAGTTAATAAAAATTGACAAGCGCAAATGGAAAATGCAAATGCAATAGGAAAATTCATTTTATATATTTATGACAAAAGAAAAACGACTTCTCATGTTTCATTTTCTATATTCACAGTCTGTTTTTGTATCGTCTACAAATCAAAAAAAAATTGTTTTTTCCATTTATTTGTCAAATAAAAGTCAATTAATTAATATTTCGCAAGTCTCTTACAGTCGACCAACTTCGTTGATCAAACGATTTTCTTTTTCTTTTTTTTTTTGTACAAATATTAAACTCTTTTATTTGCTGTCTCTCTCTCTTGCCTCTTGCTCATTGACTTGTTGGCCAAAAAAAAAGAAATAAATAAATTAATGACGTCGCGTCGCGTCAGGTGACTCAGCTCAATCAATTAGGTCAGCGTCAAACAAATTGTTTCTAGGTAAAAGTTATTGGCATATTTCCCAAGGACTCTCTAAGTCTATTGCTGTCCCTTTATATATATATATATATATTTCTCTCTCTCTCTCTCTCTTTCTCTTTGTATACATGCTGCTTTCATTAATTTTTGGTATACGCTTGCAGAGGGTATATTAATTTAGTCCAAGAGTTTGGCAGGCCCAACAATATTCTTGATCAGCATCGACAGCATTAATTTTTATAAGTTTTATTTTAATTACTAATATTTTTTATTTGTTTATTGAAGAAATATATATTTAATAATTAAAATAAATAATAAGCAAATATTTTTTTTTCTAAATAATTTAACTTACTTTTCAATTTATATTAATTAATAATTAACTAAAGTTTGTATATATATTTAAATGGCTTAATAAAATATTTATTAAAAATAATTCATTAATTTGTTTTTATTTATTACATTAATTACTATAGAAAAAAAACAATTTTGTAAAAGGAATTATAATTTTATTTTAATTTTTATTAATAAATTTTTTTTTAATAAAATTATTTAAAAAATAAAAACAAAACAAAAATTTGGCTTTAAAAGGAATTTAAATTTCCGTTAAAAAAAATAATAATTTTAGAGCTAGAAATGTAGAAATAAATAATTTTTTTCTAATAAATATTAGCTTTTAATTATCGAAAGGGAATTAAAATTTCCGTTAAAAAAAAATAATAATAATATCAGAGCTAGAAATGTCAAAATCATTCGAATTGTAGTCTGAAATACCAGGCGATCAGAAACTAACAGCAAGTCGCAGCACTAATGTTTACTCTTTACATGAAACTGTTCTTATTAACAGTCTGAGCAGATATTTACGAAGAAAAGAGCGAGAGACTATGATCAGCAAAAACAAAAATTTGTATAGCATACTTTCAGGGTGTAATTTATTTTGCCGTTGCAAATTTAAATTTCTTTTAAGGTTCGCCCGTCTACTTGCTGCTAGTTTCTGTTCGCCTAGTATTTTAGTCTGAAAATTTTATGATTTTGTCATTTCTCGCTCTGAATTTATTCGAATTTTATTTTTTCTCTCTACCGTAACGCAAATTCAAATTTCTGCTTATAAGTGATTGCTAGATTCAGATGAAAATTATTATTTAATATTAATTATAAAAGTTTTGTTCTAAGACTGCAAAGGGTATGAAATCTTCGGCCCGTTGAAGATAACTTTTCTTTTCTTGTTTTGCTTTCTTTTGCTTTTGATAATTTTTATCGTTTTTCGCCTTGTTGCCTTTTCTCTCGTACTTTTTTTTCTGCTCTTCATCAATTTGTTTGTTGCGCTATCTGATGAGGTCAAAAGTTGAAGCAGCAGCAGCAGCATCACTTCTCGCTTGCTGTTTCATGCTGTTGTTTATGGCATGTTCACAATTTAGTTTTAGTTCACAATAAAGTCAGAGCAGAGCTAATTATGCCATGTGCTTATGTTTTATGCTTACGTTTGCTTAATTGTAAATTATAAGCTCATAATTTCGCCATGTGAAGCGCATGAAACGCATTTTAATACTCCCATGCTACACATCAGCCACGCCCCGTGCTCAGTCAGCCTACATTATATTGTTTTGTCATTGTTATTCTTATTCTTCTTGTTGTTCTTATTCTTATTCTTATTCTTATCGTTGTTGGTGTTGTTATTGTTGTGTCAAGGTCCTTACTTCAGTTCTCATCTGTTTTGTGGCTTGTTCTCAATAAAAATCTCATTCGCTGACGCATAACTTTTACTTTTAATTAGTTGTATTATCTCCCTTGTCGCCTGCTAATTGCTTTATTGCTGCATCCTCAATAATTCTCTTTCGGTTTAGCTCTATCTCTTTCTCTCTCTCTCTTTCGCTCATCTATCTCTATCTCTATGTTTGTCGCTTTGTCTTTTGCTTCTCGTTCTGTTGTACTATTTGAAATCTTTTTGTCGCAACTTTATCAGCGTGTCCCCGTTGACATTTATTGATTTTCGTTGTTGTTTTCGTTTTCGCTTTTCGCTTTTTGTTTGTTTTTGTTGCTGTTGTTGTTGCTTCCTCTGACGTTTATAAAATGAAAACCAAAAAATTTGCCAGCCATAAGGGAAAATGGAAAATGGACTACGCGCCAGTCAGCTGGCAAACTGGCAAAACTTGCAGGCAACGGGCAACGGGCAAATGAGGCAAACGAGCCAAAACTGGCAATTCATAAGAGCCCCAAACAACATTTTGTTGACCTACATATGCTTGCTGCTTGACTCTGAATCTTTTGCTAGTATAGCATCTTTACATCTTCACATCTTCCACAGCTTCGCATCTTTGCATCGTCGTATCTTGGGCGTCTCAGGCATCTTGCTGATAGTCTCAATGTCTCGTCTTTTACTCATGTAATGAAAACAAGAGCAAATCCTCGAACATGCTTCATTATAACGAAACCTGAATACGCTCAGCAATGTCAACACATGTGCTAAATAACTTAATATATAGTTTACATCTACTGCGAATTACTTGAAAGCAAATGAATTATAAAATGCTGCAAACATTTTTTTAAAAATTAATTTAAATTATTCAGAAAAAAAAATATAATTCTATAAAATATATTAGTGATTAATTTTCACATATTTTTTAAATATAATTAAAATAAAAAAATAATATTTTTAAAAAATAAAATTAAATATAAAATCATTAAATATATTTTAATATAATTATATAAATTAATAAAATAATAAATAAGACAATAAATGTAAAAAAATATATATATAATATTTATAAATATTCAAAAATTAAAATTATTTTCGAAAAAATATTTTGCTTATTCATAAAATTGTAAAAAAAAAATGGTTCAAAATTTTTTGTATTATAATTTATTTAATAATATTTTTTTTTCATTATTTTTAAATATCAATGAAATAATATTTTTATTAAAATATTTTTTGTCTTTTAATTTTCCATTTAATTATTTATTTGTTTTATTAATTCATTTATTTTATTCTTCAATTTTTTTACATATTATTTTTATTTTATTTTTTTTTTTAATATTTATTTTTATTTTTTCACATTATTTTCCATTTTATTTTTCCAGGGTATCAGCATACAGTTTTTGGAGAGTGTATATAAACGCCATGGGGATATATCTCTCTCTCTCTCTCTCTCTCTTTGTCTCTGTCTTTCAATGTTTTGCCACAGAAGTAATGTTTTTGGTTAGTCGTCTTTGGCCTCGCCGTCTCGTATTTTATTTTATCGCCAATTTCGCCGCATTTTACGCATGTGGTATGAGTAGATGTAAAAGAGGGAGATGCAGAGAAGGCAACTTGTGCAACTCGCGAAAGCATACTTGTTTTATAAACATGCCCCTTATGCCACACGTTGCCTTTCTCAGTTGACTATTCGAAAAAGATTTAGCTGGGAACAAAAGTGAAGCGACATGTTGTGTCGCTTGTGCGTTGCATGTCGCTTTTAGTTTTTAGTTGTGTCTCCAGCATCCGCTTCGTTTCGTTACGTTTCAGTTTCAGTTTGTTGTTTGTCTGTTTGTCTGTTTGTTTATTTGTTTGTTTGTGTTTGTTTGCTTTGCTTTGCGTATGAGTGCGTCGTCGTCGTCGTCTTTGGCAAGAAGAACTTGTGCTCTGCCACGCCCACCAAGCCACACTATAGACATACGCATAAAACACACTCACAGAGAGAGAGAGGAGAGAGAGAGAGAGAGAGAGGAAGATAGACACACATGAGCAAAAGTCAGCGTACTCTCATTTCATTCACAAGCAATTTATTCGTCCATTAGAGCGACTAGAGAGACAAGGACGATGCGGACGATGCGAATGATGTGAGGATGTCGTATGACACCAAGGCGAGGCGAGGCAAGACGAAGCGAGGCAAGGCGACCGTACGTCCTGCCCTTCTAGGATTACAGCTGCTGAGCTAAGTGTATCAGTGTGTATATGTGAGACTTTATGTGTATGTGTTTGTGAGTTTGTTTTGCTTTTATTTATTCTCTGTTTTTGCTGGCCGTTGTCTTGTCTTCTCTTTGTTACGCTCAAGTGTATGTGCGTGTTCCTTGTGTCTGTCTATTTCTCTCTGCGTCTGTGTGTGTGTGTGTGTGTGGATTTCCCCACCATGTGTCGTTGTGTATAGTGTCTAAATAAGTTGAGAGTCAACTTACAAAGTAAACCAAAGATTCTTAATTGGAATTTTACAAATTCGTTGGCTCCTACTCTATGTCCTTGTTGCTAGCGTTCTGCCGCTGCGGCTTCTCAAATAACTTATCGCCAGCATAGTTGCATATATGAAAAATGAAGGCATGAAAATACAAAAAAATAAACAACAACAAAAAAAACAATAACAGCAACAGAAACATAGAGAAAGTAAAACTTAAATAAGTATGTAAGCTATAGATATAGCTAGAATAGGGTAGGTTTTTCTTTTTGGAGTGTTGGGCTGTGCCAGGAGGCGGGCACTATGTATATGTATATGTATTTGTATGTGTCTATGTGTTTATGCGCGTTTGTTTGGTTTGTATTGCCCCGCAGCGATAAGTGAAAAATTCTATGTCTTTTGAGCAAGGATTACAAATTTGCAGCATCTTGAGTTTTTTGTCTAATTCGAAGGGTTCGCTTCATTCACTCACTGATGGGGAGAGTTCTCTGCGAGTGTATGTGTGTGTGTTTCCTTTTGGCTTATCTCTGACAAAGTTCTACAATTGTATATGTGTGTAAGTCTCCCTGTATATATATATGCATCGACCATAGGATTTGACTTGGATTTACACCCAAGCAACAAACGTGACAGCTGAGGAACCCTTCAAGGTTTTCGCATGCTTTAGATTGATCGAAGAACTTCACCAAACCTAAGCTATGCCAAATAGAAAGAGACACACAAATAGCAAATGAGTAAGAGTGAATGGGAGCAAAGTAGGGTTTTTTTTTTATTGAGTTACAATTAATGACATTGGTTTACGTGAAATATGAATAGGGTAGGTCACATCACATCGCAACACATCAGATCCCATCACATGACATCACGTCACATGGCATCGCATAACAATTCGCTAATCTGATTAGAATAAGACTTCATAATATTATAGAGATGTGATAAGATGAGAGGAGTGTGGAGTATGGAGTGAAGAGTGAAGAGTAGAGGCTTAACTAGCGCATTCTTTATAATTCTTTAGACTGACATTTTAATCCATGCTAATGCGATGCATACAGCTGTCAAAGATGCTGCTTGTTATAAGCTAAGAATTTGCATTCATCATTTTATTGACATTTTTTTTTTTTTGTCTACAGGCTATAGAGTTGTATTGAATTTCTAAAGCCTTGCCTTTAGGGTGTATGAATTTGCAACGCAGAAGAAGACTAGGCAGATGTAAAGCTTATATATTCTTGATCAGCATCTGTTGCATCTATTTATTCTTTTATTTCAGAATTGTCTATACGCTTAATTTTAAAGTCAACTACAATGAAATTTGGCAGAGATGCTTCTCACTACAGCAGGCTATATACAAGTCAAAATGAGCCAGATTTGAACACTATATCATATAGCTGCAATAGGAAAAATCAGTCGAAAATTGAGTTTTCATATGGGAAACTTTTTTTTTTGTAAAGTTATATAGCTGAAATTTGTAGCATTGGAGTTTAGTCATGCGTAATATATATCTGTAAATTTTGGTGTAAATCGGTAGACTATATCATATAGCTGCCGTAGGAAAAATCAGTCGAAAATTGAATTTTCATATCGAAATCTTTTTTCTTTTTGAAGTTATCTAGTCTGAAACTTATAGCATTTGAGTTTAGCCGTGCGTAATATATATCTGCAAAATTTGGTCTAAATCGGAAGACTATATCATATAGCTGCCATAGGAAAAATCAGTCGAAAATTGAGTTTTCATATGGGAAACTTTATTCTTTGTAAAGTTATTTAGCTGAAACTATGTAGCATTGGAGTTTGGTCATGCGTAATATATATCTGCAAATTTTGGTCCAAATCGGAAGACTATATCATATAGCTGCCATAGGAAAAATCAGTCGAAAATTGAGTTTTCATATGGGAAACTTTTTTCTTTTTGAAGTTATATAGCTGAAACTTATAGAATTTGAGTTTAGTCTTGCGTAATATATATCTGTAAATTTTGGTCTAAATCGGAAGACTATATCATATAGCTGCCATAGGAAAAATCAGTCAAACATTGAGTTTTCATATGGGAAACTTTTTTCCTTGTAAAGTTATATAGTTGAAATTTGTAGCATTTGAGTTTAGCCGTGCGTAATATATATCTTCAATTTTTGGTCTAAATCGGAAGACTATATCATATAGCTGCCATAGGAAAAATCAGTCGAAAATGGAGTTTTCATATGAAAACTTTATTTCTTGTAAAGTTATGTAGTTGAAACTTATAGCATTTGAGTTTACCCATGCGTAATATATATCTGTAAATTTTGGTCTAAATCGGAAGACTATATCATATAGCTGCCATAGAAATGATTAACGTAAATTGAGTTTGCTATATGAAAAACTTAAGCTACTCGGCTGCAACTTACAGTCGTTGAGCTTAGCGATTACTTATATATAACTGTAAAATTAGAATCAAATCGGACTACTATATCTTATAGCCAGCATAGATGTAATCAATCAAAAATAACATTTTTATAGGAAAACTTTTCTTATTCAGCTTGCAAGGATATAAAATCTACGACAAGCTCGCAGCTAAATTTATTTTCTTCTATCACTTCAATTTCTTTGCATAATTCTTAGATTTCTTTTTATTTATTATTAGTTTATTTTAGCTAATTAAGCTGCACGACTTAAAAGTCTTTTGTCTGTTTTTTTTTTTTTGTTTGTTAAGACTCTACAAAGATTTATAGCGCTTTAATAATCTCATTTGGCAAAAATTGTTTAGCAAATGTTTTTATGGTTAACTCCAAGCTTTGTATTGTCCTGCTTAAATCATATCTTTGGCAAAACACTTTTCACACTTTTGCTGCTTATTAAACAACTTTTGTTCGTCTTCGTCTTCGTCTTCATCTTCAGCTACATCTTGCTGTTCATCATCATCTTCTTGTTCATCTTGAATGTTGTGTACCCCTACTTTAACAGTAAGCTCAGCTAAGAACTTTAAGCATGCTATAAAAAATATGTAGTCTGTTTATCCTTTCTGCCAAGGAAGTTTCGACTAGATAACTTCAAAAGAAAAAAGATTTCATATGAAAATTCAATTTTCGACTGATTTTTCCTACGGCAGCTATATGATATAGTCTACCGATTTACACCAAAATTTACAGATATATATTACGCATGACTAAACTCCAATGCTACAAATTTCAGCTATATAACTTTACAAAAAAAAAAGTTTCCCATATGAAAACTCAATTTTCGACTGATTTTTCCTATAGCAGCTATATGATATAGTGTTCAAATCTGGCTCATTTTGACTTGTATATAGCCTGCTGTAGTGAGAAGCATCTCTGCCAAATTTCATTGTAGTTGACTTTAAAATTAAGCGTATAGACAATTCTGAAATAAAAGAATAAATAGACGCAACAGATGCTGTTCAAGAATATATAAGCTTTACATCTGCCTAGTCTTCTTCTTCCTTGCAAATTCATACACCCCAAAGGCAAGGCTATAGAAATTCAATACAACTCTATAGCCTGTAGACAAAAAAAAAAAAAAAATGTCAATAAAATGATGAATGCAAATTCTTAGCTTATAACAAGCAGCATCTTTGACAGCTGTATGCATCGCATTAGCATGGATTAAAATGTCAGTCTAAAGAATTATAAAGAATGCGCTAGTTAAGCCTCTACTCTTCACTCCACACTGCATACTCCTCTCATCTTATCACATCTCTATAATATTATGAAGTCTTATTCTAATCAGATTAGCGAATTGTTATGCGATGCCATGTGACGTGATGTCATGTGATGGGATCTGATGTGTTGCGATGTGATGTGACCTACCCTATTCATATTTCACGTAAACCAATGTCATTAATTGTAACTCAATAAAAAAAACCCCTAGACTATTTTGCTCCCATTCACTCTTACTCATTTGCTATTTGTGTGTCTCTTTCTATTTGGCATAGCTTAGGTTTGGTGAAGCTCTTCGATCAATCTAAAGCATGCGAAAACCTTGAAGGGTTCCTCAGCTGTCACGTTTGTTCCTTGGGTGTAAATCCAAGTCAAATCCTATGGTCGATATATATATATATATACAGGGAGACTTACACACATACAATTGTAGAACTTTGTCAGAGATAAGCCAAAAGGAAACACACATACACTCGCAGAGAACTCTCCCCATCAGTGAGTGAATGAAGCGAACCCTTCGAATTAGACAAAAAACTCAAGATGCTGCAAATTTGTAATCCTTGCTCAAAAGACATAGAATTTTTCACTTATCGCTGCGGGGCAATACAAACCAAACAAACGCGCATAAACACATAGACATACACATACATAGACATATACATAGTGCCCGCCTCCTGGCACAGCCCAACACTCCAAAAAGAAAAACCTACCCTATCCTAGCTATATCTATAGCTTACATACTTATTTAAGTTTTACTTTCTCTATGTTGTTGTTGTTGTTGTTATTGTTTTTATTTTTTGTTTTTGTTGTTTATTTTTTTGTATTTTCATGCCTTCATTTTTCATATATGCAACTATGCTGGCGATAAGTTATTTGAGGAGCCGCAGCGGCAGAACGCTAGCAACAAGGACATAGAGTAGGAGCCAACGAATTTGTAAAATTCCAATTAAGAATCTTTGGTTTACTTTGTAAGTTGACTCTCAACTTATTTAGACACTATACACAACGACACATGGTGGGGAAATCCACACACACACACACACACACACACACAGACGCAGAGAAATAGACAGACACAAGGAACACGCACATACACACTTGAGCGTAACAAAGAGAAGACAAGACAACGGCCAGCAAAAACAGAGAATAAATAAAAGCAAAACAAACTCACAAACACATACACATAAAGTCTCACATATACACACTGATACACTTAGCTCAGCAGCTGTAATCCTAGAAGGGCAGGACGTACGGTCGCCTTGCCTCGCTTCGTCTTGCCTCGCCTCGCCTTGGCGTCATACGACATCCTCACATCGTTCGCATCGTCCGCATCGTCCTTGTCTCTCTAGTCGCTCTAATGGACGAATAAATTGCTTGTGAATGAAATGAGAGTACGCTGACTTTTGCTCATGTGTGTCTATCTTCCTCTCTTTCCCTCTCTCTCTCTCTCTCTCTGTGAGTGTGTTTTATGCGTATGTCTATAGTGTGGCTTGGTGGGCGTGGCAGAGCACAAGTTCTTCTTGCCAAAGACGACGACGACGACGCACTCATACGCAAAGCAAAGCAAACAAACACAAACAAACAAATAAACAAACAGACAAACAGACAAACAACAAACTGAAACTGAAACGTAACGAAACGAAGCGGATGCTGGAGACACAACTAAAAACTAAAAGCGACATGCAACGCACAAGCGACACAACATGTCGCTTCACTTTTGTTCCCAGCTAAATCTTTTTCGAATAGTCAACTGAGAAAGGCAACGTGTGGCATAAGGGGCATGTTTATAAAACAAGTATGCTTTCGCGAGTTGCACAAGTTGCCTTTTCTCTGCATCTCCCTCTTTTACATCTACTCATACCACATGCGTAAAATGCGGCGAAATTGGCGATAAAATAAAATACGAGACGGCGAGGCCAAAGACGACAAACCAAAAACATTACTTCTGTGGCAAAACATTGAGAGACAGAGACAAAGAGACAAAGCGAGAGAGAGAGATATCCCCATGGCGTTTATATACACTCTCCAAAAACTATTGATACCCTAGAAAAATAAAATGGAAAAATGGAAAATAATGTGAAAAAATAAAAATAAATATTTAAAAAAAAAATAAAAATAATATGTAAAAAAAATTGAAAAATAAAATTAATTAATTAATAAAACAAATAAATAAATAAATTGAAAATTAAAATTAAAAGACAAGAAATTTAATATTAAAAAAAAAATATTTTAATAAAAATATTATTTCATTGATATTTAAAAATAATAAAAAAAAAATATTATTAAATAAATTATAATATAAAAAATTTTGAACCATTTTTTTTTACAATTTTATGAATAAGCAAAATATTTTTTCGAAAATAATTTTAATTTTTGAATATTTATAAATATTATATATATATTTTTTTACATTTATAGTCTTATTTATTATTTTATTAATTTATATAATTATATTAAAATATATTAATGATTTTATATTTAATTTTATTTTTTAAAAATATTATTTTTTTATTTTAATTAATTTAATTATATTTAAAAAAAATATGTATTAATTTTCACTAATATATTTTATAGAATTATATTTTTTTTTTCTGAATAATTTAAATTAATTTTTAAAAAAATATTTACAGCATTTTATAATTAATTTGCTTTCAAGTAATTCGTAGTAGATGTAAACTATATATTAAGTTATTTAGCATATGTGTTGACATTGCTGAGCGTATTCAGGTTTCGTTATAATGAAGCATGTTCGAGGATTTGCTCTTGTTTTCATTACATGAGTAAAAGACGAGACATTGAGACTATCAGCAAGATGCCTGAGACGCCCAAGATACGACGATGCAAAGATGCGAAGCTGTGGAAGATGTAAAGATGCTATACTAGCAAAAGATTCAGAGTCAAGCAGCAAGCATATGTAGGTCAACAAAATGTTGTTTGGGGCTCTTATGAATTGCCAGTTTTGGCTCGTTTGCCTCATTTGCCCGTTGCCCGTTGCCTGCAAGTTTTGCCAGTTTGCCAGCTGACTGGCGCGTAGTCCATTTTCCATTTTCCATTTTCCCTTATGGCTGGCAAATTTTTTGGTTTTCATTTTATAAACGTCAGAGGAAACAACAACAAAAACAAACAAAATGCGAAAAGCGAAAACGAAAACAACAACGAAAATCAATAAATGTCAACGGGGACACGCTGATAAAGTTGCGACAAAAAGATTTCAAATAGTACAACAGAACGAGAAGCAAAAGACAAAGCGACAAACATAGAGATAGAGATAGATGAGCGAAAGAGAGAGAGAGAAAGAGATAGAGCTAAACCGAAAGAGAATTATTGAGGATGCAGCAATAAAGCAATTAGCAGGCGACAAGGGAGATAATACAACTAATTAAAAGTAAAAGTTATGCGTCAGCGAATGAGATTTTTATTGAGAACAAGCCACAAAACAGATGAGAACTGAAGTAAGGACCTTGACACAACAATAACAACACCAACAACAAGAATAAGAATAAGAACAACAAGAAGAATAAGAATAACAATGACAAAACAATATAATGTAGGCTGACTGAGCACGAGGCGTGGCTGATGTGTAGCATGGGAGTATTAAAATGCGTTTCATGCGCTTCACATGGCGAAATTATGAGCTTATAATTTACAATTAAGCAAACGTAAGCATAAAACATAAGCACGTGGCATAATTAGCTCTGCTCTGACTTTATTGTGAACTAAAACTAAATTGTGAACATGCCATAAACAACAGCACGAAACAGCAAGCGACAAGTGATGCTGCTGCTGGTGCTGCTTCAACTTTTGACCTCATCAGATAGCGCAACAAACAAATTGATGAAGAGCAGAAAAAAAAGTAAGAGAGAAAAGGCAACAAGGCGAAAAACGATAAAAATTATCAAAAGCAAAAGAAAGCAAAACAAGAAAAGAAAAGTTATCTTCAACGGGCCGAAGATTTCATACCCTTTGCAGTCTTAGAACAAAAATTTTATAATTAATATTAAATAATAATTTTCATCAGAATCTAGCAGAAATTAAATGTATTTGAATTTGCGTTACGGTAGAGGAAAAAATAAAATTCGAATAAATTCAAAGCCAGAAATGACAAAATCATAAAATTTTCAGACTAAAATACTAGGCGAACAGAAACTAGCAGCAAGTAGACGTGCAAACCTTAAAAGAAATTTAAATTTGCAACGTCGAAATAAATTACACCCTGAAAGTATGCTATATAAATTTTTGTTCTTGCTGATCATATTCTCTCGCTCTTTTTTTCGTAAATATCAGCTTAGACTATTAATAAGAACAGCTTCATGTAAAGAGTAACATTAGTGCTGCGACTTGCTGTTAGTTTCTGATCGCCTGGTATTTCAGACTACAATTCGAATGATTTTGACATTTCTAGCTCTGAAATTATTATTATTTTTTAATTTAAATTTAAATTCTCTTTCGATATTTAAAAACTAATATTTATTAGAAAAAAATTATTTATTTCTACATTTCTAGCTCTAAAATTATTATTTTTTTTAACGGAAATTTCAATTCCTTTTAAAGCCAAATTTTTTGTTTGGTTTTTATTTTTTAAATATTTGATTAAAAATAAAATTATTAATAAAAAATTAAAATAAAATTTTAAATTCCTTTTACAAAATTGTTTTTTTTTCTATAGTAATTAATGTAGTAAATAAAAACAAATTAATGAACTATTTTTAACAAACATTTTTTTTAACAATTTAAATATATATAAGATAATTATAATAAATAAATATAAATTTAAAAATAAGCAAAATTATTTCGAAAAAATATTTCTGTATTATTTAATTATATAATTTTGTAAATAAACAAATAAAAAATATTAGTAATTAAAATAAAACTTATAAAACTTAATGCTGTCGATGCTGATTAAGAATATTGTTGGGCCTGCCAAACTCTTGGACAAAATTAATATACCCTCTGCAAGCGTATACAAAAATTAATGAAAATTAGACAAAGAGAAAGAGAGAGAGAGAAAAAATATATATATAAAGGGACAGCAATAGACTTAGAGAGTCCTTGGGAAATATGCCAATAACTTTTACCTAGAAACAATTTGTTTGACGCTGACCTAATTGATTGAGCTGAGTCACCTGACGCGACGCGACGTCATTAATTTATTTATTTTTTTTTTTTTTGGCCAACAAGTCAATGAGCGAGAAGCAAGAGAGAGAGACAGCAAATAAAAGAGTTTAATATTTGTACACAAAAAAAAAGAAAAGAAAATCGTTTGATCAACGAAGTTGGTCGACTGTAAGAGACTTGCGAAATATTAATTAATTGACTTTTATTTGACAAATAAATGGAAAAAACAATTTATTTTTTTTGATTTGTAGACAATACAATAACAGACTGCGAATATAGAAAATGAAACATGAAAAGTCGTTTTTCTTTTGTCATAAATATATAAAATGAATTTTCCTATTGCATTTGCATTTTCCATTTTCGCTTGTCAATTTTTATTAACTGTTAATTTTATTGCACTTTAAGCTAGCATTGATTATGTCGCTTGCAAAATGTAACTGCAATAGCATCTTCTCTATTTCTCACTCACTCACTCTTTACTCTTTTTGCATTTGCCTCACTTCTCATAGTTTAGTTTCCAATTTCTCATTTCGCGTTCGCCATTAATATTCAGTTTTAACGAGTGCCAGTTTTTCAAACCATTAGCTTTTGCCTTTTACTCATTTCTCACACTTCTCAATTCTCTCTTGCCTTGCCTTGCTGTGTGCACTATTTCACTCTTTGTGCCGCTTTCGTAACGTTTTTTGACTTTTGTTAAGCTTGTTGTCGACACAAATAGTGCAACAACAACAATTGCAACAATTGTAACAATTGCAACAATGGCTTTTCGGTAATTGCTCAACTTGACTGCAATTTTGAACAGTAATTGTAATTAAGGCTCAAATAGTTTTTTTTTTTTTTTTTCTTTTTGTTTTTTATTGTTATTGTTTTTCTTTATTTTCTTTTTATTTTTTTTGTTTTTTTTTGTTGCCAGTTTCCTAATTGTTGCCTATTTATTTACTTTTCGGCCTTGTTCATTTTGTGCTACGTCCCAAGAGTGCAATGTACGGTCAGAAAAGTGCAGAGTGAGTGAGCAGAGAAATGAAGTGTGACTAAGAGAGAGAGAGAGAAATGGGAGGTAAACTGATTGTAGTTGCAATTAATTTTGGCCTAAAAATATGCTATTAATTTTAGCCATTTTATTAATGAGTTTCGCATCTATATGAAATGCATTAATTTTCGCACCATCTCTTTCTCTCTCTCGCCTGCACTTGCATACATTTCTCGCATTATTTCACATTATTATTTATTGCTAAAATGCATTAAATTGAGAGCTTATTTATCAGCTGCTCGTTGCCATTAACTGACAAATTTTCACTAATTGCATTGCGTTAATAAAGTACAGCACGGCGAAGAGCAGAGCAGAGCATGCCAAAAAATGTATATATAGCGTAAAAATATATAGCTAACAAATTTATTGCTATGCCTACATAAATTATATACATGACGCACATCTCTCACACTACTTCATCAGATGCAATTTTGCCGCAACTTCGATTTTGTTTTTTGAAAATTGTTGCAGTCTAATTGCAACTACAACTGCAATTGTATAACAAATCAAAGGAATGCAACCAACCAAACTGACCAAGCGACCAATCGACAAATTGTCTGCGTATGCGCCATAAATATGCATCAATGAATGCCAAAATGCGCGTCGCTTCCCTTCTCTATACTGCTGCTGCTACTTCTGTTCCCTTTTCAATTGTATCTGCTTTGATGCTACGCCTACCTGCTGCCACTACTACTACGACTGCTGCTGCTGCTGTTGTTACTCTCTTTCAATGCAGATATTGCAGGCATTATAATTTAAATGGACTTTGCGAAAAGCAATTAAATAAAATTAAATTTTGTGTTGAGCTTAATCCGGCGCTGAGCTGCATGCATAGTTCATGTTATCCCATGTGTCGTATGCCCAACCTCTCTCTCACTCTCACACTCTTTCTCTATCTCTTTCTGTGTTGAGCACAAAGTACTTTACCATCAACATGTAGTAAAGTGCGTGCCAAGCCGCCACATCAACAGGCTCTTGCAGTCGACACCTCCACGCTCGGCAGTCATACAAGTGTAGCAAGTGGACAGGCAGGCAGGCAGGACAGTCATCAGAACATCACTCGAATGCTGCCCAAGGACTGGCCCCAGGGAAGCTACTAAAAGTGTGAGAGAGATAGAGCAACAGCGACAGCGAGATAGAGAGAGAGAGAGAGAGAGAGAGAAATACTGTTCTGGCAGTTGAACGTGCGTTTTGTATGGCACTTTTCATATGAATATGAATTGCTTGCGGTTGTGTTAAGTGGCAGAGTATCGCATACAGTTCATTTGTTGGTCTCATACTCACACTCACACACTCGCACTCATTCGCTGTCTATCTATCTATCTGTCTGCCTGTCTGCCAGTGTGTGTGTGTGCACTCGACAAGCCGCCAACAGCTACACATATGCGAGTGAGTGTGTGTGTGTGTGTGTGTATATATAAATTGCATTATATTTACGCACTTTTGTAGCCAACGATGAGCTGTAAGTCATGAAAAAGATTCAATTGCATTATGCAAATTGATGTGGAGGGCAAATATATATATATGTGTTCAAGTGGCAAAGAATGCCAAAAAAAAAAAAACGAATATTCACAGAATAGATTATGAATAAGATTCAAGGCTTATATACATATCTATATCTATATATAAATATAATATATATTTATTCTATGCATTGCATGCCAATTTCATTTGATGTGCAAAAATTTTATTGCAAAAATTTATATTATATTAATTGTAAGTTTTAAAGCATTAAAAATTGTGCATTATGCACTGAGCTCAATTCTCAATAGCTGACAAACTCATTAAATTGAATTGCTCTGCTGCTGCATAAAAATATTTGTGGTTTACAGCTGATATAATACTGAAGCTCAATGTTAATTATCACTATATATATTCATATGTATACACATGAGCGCGTATTGCTTAAGCCATAGATGACTAATTGATGCTCTCTATAAATAAAATTATGAATAAATAATATACATATAAATAATATTATGAAAAATATATAAAAATTCAATTTTTACAAAATATTAAAATATATTAAAATAAATAATTATAAATATATTAAATAAATAAATATAAATATATTAAATAAATATATATAAATATATTAAAAAATAATAAATAAAAATATATAAAATTAAATTTTTACAAAATATATTAAAATAAATAATTATAAATATATTAGATAAATAAATATAAATATATTAAAAAAGAAAAATAAACAAATAAAAATATATAAAATTAAATTTTTACAAAATATATTAAAATAAATAAATATAAATATAAATATATTAAAAAATAAATAAATAAATATATAAAAATTCAATTTTTACAAAATATATTAAAATAAATAAATATAAATATATTAAATAAATAAATATAAATATATTAAAAAAATAAATAAATAAATAAAAATATATAAAATTCAATTTTTATAATATATAAAAATACATTACAATAAATAAATACAAATATATTAAAAAAAATAAATAAAAATATATAAAATTTCAATTTTCAAAAAAATATAAAATATAAAAACATATTAAAATAAATAAATATAAATATATAACAAAAAAAATTATTGTATTTATAAAATTTTATATTTAGTATTTTTGGTATTTTTTTGTTGCATCTTGTCTTTTTAATTAAAATATAAAATCAAAATATAAAAATTTAATTGCCTATAAATTAATTTAAAATAAGTTATTTTATCTAAAATTTATTTTAGTTCTTTTTTAATATTTATAAATTTATATTTGTATATATTTGGTATTTTTAAGAAACTAAATATACTGTTATTTTTAGTATTTTTAGTTTTTACTCAATTTAAAATAAAAAAAAAAAAATTTAACAATGACTGGTGCAAGATTTTATTATTTTTAGTATTTATTCAAATGAAATAAGTTGCTGTTGTGTTTTTTTTTTTAGTATTTTTAGCTTTCACTTACCAAAACAGAGTAGAAATCGTGAATTTTCCGCACTGCATTCAAAACTACTTTGTTTATTTATTTTGATTGTTGATTGTGCAATTGTTGTGAGAACTTTTGAATTTCGCTAGAAATACTAATTAAATGATTGTATATAAAATAATAATAATAATAATATAACTTTCATTGTAATTATTGTTAGTTGCCAGATGTAGTTTCAATGCAATTGCAAAATAATATTTGCATGTCAAAAGTCGTAGATTGTATATAAATAGCTGCCAGCAGATAACTTCAGGATAGTCAGCAAATTCATAGAGTATTGCCAAATCTATATATATATATAAATTGTATTTATGCTGCAAAAAAAAAGAGTTGAATGCAGAAAAAAAAGAAGAGAAATAAAAGCAATGTAACGTTTCGTTTGCACTTGCATAATATTTGCTTTTTTTTTCTGGTTGCCTTTTGGAAAGAAATATAATAATAAGTAATAATAATAAAAAATGCATTTCAGCGAATTTTTTTTAATTCATTCATTTTTTTGAAATAAATTTTTCTGTTTATTATTGTTGTTTGTTATTTTCTTTTTATCTTTTGTTGTTGTTGTCTTATTCATCTTCATTTTCATTAATTTTGCTTTACGATTATTTAAAATAAATTTTTACTTACAAACTAAATAATGCGCCATGTTTACATAAAATTAACAAAGAATTGAAAACAAAAAAAAAAAAAAAAAATACTTTTCATATTTTTAGTCATTTTTATTCTCTTTTCTTTTCTTTTCATTTTTTTGTTTCATTGCTATATTACGTAAGTATATATATACTATAATATTTGGTAGTTATTTTATAATTGCAAAAGTGACTTTTTAGGAACACAAAATCTTATAATATTCTTTTCATTTTCGTTTTCGTTTTCATTTATTTTTTTTTTTTTTTTATTATAAACTCTTTATCGTTAAACTTGTATTTTTCTCTTTTTATTTTTTTGCATTGCTTCACAATTTGTTGCCTATATTTGCGGGCAAGGCATGATAAAATGTTGGATGAGTAAAGAATAAGAAATTATAACTTTGGCAAGCCGAAGTTGAAATACTCTTGCTAAGCATAATAATTTATGTATAATATTTTTATAATTTGTGCTGCATTTGACAGCCATGCTACTCCTTGGCAAGAGCTAAAACATAAAAATAATTAGTTGCTAAGAGTTAAAAATGTTTATAAATTGTACAATTGAAAATGTGAATGTAGAATGTGAAATGTTGAATGTTGAATCTAAATGTTGCATGTTGCTTGTAAATATAATATAATTATTATGCATGTTTTTAGTTGATGTTTGTTCTTGTTGCTGCTAATCGAGTTGCAAATTGTGAAATTTGTTATGTACGAGTGAAAGTTTTTCTCATGTTTTCGCTTATTTTTTTTTACATTTGATTTTTTTTTTTTTTTTCTTTATTGTGAATTTTTTTTTCAATTCATTTTAAATTTTAGCTAAAAATTGTGAATAGTTTTTATGTTTTTGTTTTTCAGCTGTCACAAGAACAACAACGGAAAAAAAAATGTATAAAATAAAAAAAAAAATAAATAAATTTAATTTACAATGTTAATTTTTGCTTTTGGTGTTGGTATAATTAAAAATACTAGTAAATATTCGTATTCGTTTTAGTATCTCAAATTGTATTTTTTTTCTGTTTTTTTTTCATTTTAATTTTTTTTTTGTTTTGGTATTTTATAGCTTTGCTTGTATTTAAATTCTTTT
Source organism: Zaprionus obscuricornis (assembly GCA_037044475.1). Lineage (NCBI taxonomy): Eukaryota > Metazoa > Arthropoda > Insecta > Diptera > Drosophilidae > Zaprionus > Zaprionus obscuricornis. The sequence continues at coordinate 23,287 of JBAMBR010007156.1, forward strand.
CTGAATGTTTTGAAACGTTTTTTTTTTTATTTTATTTTATAAATTTTTTTTTGTAATAATTTTTTTTTTTTGTTTTGCGCATTTAATTTATTGGCAGTTGTAAATACAATGCAATATATATATATATTTTGTTTTTATGTGTGTGTGTGTGTGTGTGTGTAAATGTATTTATATGTTTTTTGTATATGTTTATATACTATTTATATATTTATTTGTATGTACATTACGCATACGTATGCATGCGAAAAATATTATTTATTCATGTGTGTATGCGTGTGTGTGTCAGTCTGTCTCTGTGTGTATTGGTATTTGCCTTTTTTTTATTGTTATTTTTTTTGCCTTTTTTTTTGTTTTGTTGTTAGTCTGTATTCAGTTGCCTGTCACGCCTCCGCTGCATACCACAACAGTATTCAATCAACACTGCTGCCCACAAATCGTTCGAGCATCTACTGCTGCTGCTTGTTGTTGTTGTTGTTTGTGTTATGTTATTGTTGTGTCTTTTGTTGTTTTAATGGCATGCCATTAAATAATTTCATTAAATGCTTTGTTTGAATACTGAACGGCATAAAAAACAGTTCTTTCCATTGTTTGTAGCTGCTGCTGCTGCTGCTGTTTTTTTTTTTGTTTTGCAAAATTCCGACAGAGTCTTCAATCAACTCGCTGGCTACCAAAAAAAAAAAAATAAATAAAAAATAACACATAAATTTACACATTGCGTTTAACAGCAGCAGAAACATGAAAACAATAAAAAAAAAAATAAATAAAGGAAAATTATATAACAATTGTATTGATTAAAATTATATTGGGCGGACACATGTCCAAAATATTCTAAAGTTGGCAGCGCTAATTATAGTTAACAATTTATGGGCAAATATAAATTTAGAATTATATGCAATAAAAAAAAATGAAAAAGTAAAAATAAATTAATGCAAATAAATTAACTATAAAATTATTAGGCAAAGAATTTTAATTATAAATATTATTTAAAGCAATTAAAATTTAATTAATTAAATAAAAAAAAATTAAATAAACATTTTTGTCATTTCTTATATTACGTTTGACTTCAACTTTGATGCGTTTTGTGGTGCGTTTTGGTAAGTTGCGGTTAAATATTTCCATAGTCAGTTTTGGTCGCTTGTTATTTTGCGGTTCGTATGCTTAATTGTTATCAACGACAGCTTCAGGCTCATCATTAACGCATTGTTCGTGTGCGTTTGTCTGTATTTCTGTCTGTCTGTCTCTCTGTGTCTGTGTAAGTGTCTGTATTTCTGTGTCTGTGTTTCTGTGTGTGTGAGTTACTGATTTACTATAAATTTATTTTCAATTCGTTGAGTGTCAGCTATTAATAATAATAATAATAATAATATTATTATTATTATTTTTTCATCGCAGTCATTATGATGCCTTTTATTGTTGATTATTTATTTATTTTATTTTTATTATTTTTATTTCTGTTTGATTTTTATCAACAATTTCCTTACATGCTAATTAATTTGCCTTTCACTGTCTCTGTCTCTGTCACTATTGCTCTGTCTCTGTCATTTGGTACGTGCTATATGTTTGGCAAATGTTTTAAAGCGAATCCCAGTTGTGTAATTTTTTTCATTTCAATTGTTTTTTTTTTTTTTTATTTCCTTGAATTCTTGTTTCACATAATTGTAAAAAAACAAAAAAAAAAAAATACTGTATTTTTCTCGCATTTTTTTTTTTTGACATATTCTCATTTTTTTTACGGTATTTTCTTTCATTGTTTGTTGGCATAATAAATAAAATAAATTTTTCTTTTTGGTTTATTGAACAATTTGAGATTTTATTTTTTGTATTTTGTAAGTAAGTTTTTTTTTTAAGTGTTTTGTTTTTTTTTTTCGTTATTTGTTGTTATTTATTATTATAATTTAATGCATTTAATAATTTAAATTGTATTGTAGTCTTGTATGTACAGAGAGTTTCCTAGGCTAAATTAGTTATTTATTGAATATCTATACAATGTAGAATAAGTTATTAAACTTCTTTTCAGTTTTTTTTTTGCAATAAATATATATATATATATTTTTATTTTTCTGTATTTATATTTTTATTTTATTTAAATATTTGCTTTTTGTTTTTAGTTCGAATATCAATCGTCGTTAATTTTTTTGTCGTTCGGCTATTTATATACAAATAACATAAATAATTTAATTTAATTTAATTTAAATTTAATTTAATTAAATATTATATAATATTTATTAATTACATAAACAACTAAAAGTATCAGTCTGTTACACTGCCCCCAAAAAGTATGCTATGCTTTTCACTTCTCTCTAAATTACTTTTCTTTCATTCGTATTTTTTTGTTTTTTTTTTTTTAATTTAAGTCAAAGTTAAGTTTATGTTTATGTTTAAGTTAAAGTTTTGTGTATGTTTAGTGTTAATAGGAGCCTTGCGCTTGGCTTTTTAAATTCACTGGTCGACTAACTAGACACGCCCCCATGCTTTGGCTTGGTTACGCCCATAGATCATGCAACGGCTTGCTGGCACCGCCATCATCCAACTCGTTGAGACTCAAATTCGATTCGTAGTGCGTCAACTCGGGCTGTCGACTATTATTACTGCTGCTGCTCATCGTTGCACTGCTCTGTGTGCCACTCTCCAATCCCCCGCAGCCGCAGAGCAACTCATCATCTGCATTGCAATTGCACGGCTTCTTGCAGTTATATGCGCCAGCATTTAACACTGGCGGCACAAAGTTCGAGCTGAACGATGTGGGCAAAACTGATGCTTGACTCTTTACCGAACGCTTGGCGGTGCCAATACATTCACAATTGTTGCCACCATTTGCACGTAGCAATTGTTGCTGTTGTTGCTTGGCATAGTCAACGCTATCATAGGCTGGCGCTCGATCAGCACCAGCAACTGGTAAATATGCTGGCACTGCATATTCATGTTGACTGCGTCGATGTGCTGCAGCTACAGCTGCTGCTGATGCCTGTTGCTGTTGTTGTGACTGCTGCTGTTGCTGCTGCTGTTGTTGTTGTTGCTGCTGTGCCTGTTGCTGATGTTGATGATGATGCTGATGCTCAAGCGTTTTAGCCATGCCAGCAACACTTAATTCACGCTGCTTCTTTGACAATTGATTCATCGTATTGAATTTACAGGCAGCGGCTGCAGCTGATGCTGATGTTGGTATCGGCTTGTAGCCACGGGCGCCGCATTCGTTAATTGTGGCATAGTTGTTGCTGCTACAGTCTGCATACAGCTTGTCGGCAATGCGTGCTGCTGCATTTGGTGGCCCCACAGCGCCAACTGCTGCCTGATACTCATGTGCTGTGGCATACATGTTCACCGATGAGCTACGTCCGCCAGCTAAGCAGCCCGTTACGCGTTTATTATTGTTGCCACGACCATGTGGCAAGGGTAATGCTAGACGTAATTTTTGCCAGAATTTCTTGTCATCCCATTCGATGCACGTGCTGGTACGCAAATAGTGACGCATATCCAAATCGATATCACGTTGTGGCAAGTCGCCATATAGGATGAAGACAACACGCTTGCGGCGTTTCACCAGTTCATGCAACGCACTCTTATACTCGAAACGTGTCCATTCATTATATAGGAAATTCTTGGACAGTACAAGCACAAATTGCTTGGCACTCTCAGCTGCCTCGATAAGCGCATCCGTAATATATGCATTGATATTAACATCACGATAATGCAGGCACAATCGATAACCGATATCACTCTCCAATGTATTTGCCAAAATTTGATTAACAAAATGCTCATCTTGCAGACTATAGGCAAAATATGCATCATTCGGCCGTTCCTTGTCCAATTGATCAACAAAACGTGGCGAACGATAGCAAAAGGTTAATAGACAACTGCTTGAATGTGCCCACATCTTAAGCTCATGGCGATAACAGAAGAGTCCAAAGATAAGACCAAAGAAGCCAACAAAGGCGCAAGTGGCAACGAGTAACAATGGCAGCAAACCTTCAATTTCATTGGTGTGCATATAGTGTGCAACACCATCACGCAATGTGCACTTGGTGCCATTCTTTTCGCGTAACACACTTGTCGCATTATTGTAAATGCAACTGACACGTGCCGCATCGATAATTTTCTCAGAGCTTTGTGCTAAATAATTACGGAAGCGTGATAAATAGCCGCATTCACAGCTCCATTGATTATCTGCTAGGCTGATCTCGACCAAATATGGATTGTTTGCCAATTGCCAGACCTCAAAGTGCATTAAGCGATTACCATCAAGACGTAAGACTTCCAATTTACGTAACATTTGGAAGCTACCATTGGCAATGCTAGCAATACGATTTGATTGCAAATAAAGTTCACGTAGATTCTCTAAATTATGGAATTCATTACCTTCCAACGATACAATATGATTATCTTCCAAATGTAGGATAAGCAATCTTTTCAAGCCACTGAATGTTGTATTATAGATATGTGCAACATTTGAGTTATTCGCATAGAGTACAGCAAGATTTTTACGGCCAAGAAATGAATGTCCGGCAAGCTCAACAAAATTATTACCATCGATATATAATTCAGTTGTATCCATGGGCACACGACGTGGCATAGATGAGTAGCCGGCACCAGAGCATTCAACAATATTTGTTGACCACGTTTGGTCATGGAAACACGTACAATTCGTGGGGCAAGTCATCTCACAGTCACATGCATCAAACTCACAGCAATGACAGACAGCAAAACAATGTGTCTTGTAGGTGCATAGGAAATGTTTAGGTTCCGCCTCAAGCAGAGGAATGTAGGCACGTTCACGATTATTCAATAGCTTGCAATAGATTGTCTCCAGATCCATAATGCGCGGATATTGACGCGATGTAATGTGATTGATTTTCTGTAGCCAATCAATATTGCAATCGCAGGTGAAAGGATTACCACCAATATAGAATTCAGGTAGAGATCGATGCTCGGATATAGACAAAATGCGCAAGGATTTAATATCCAATGTTGTAATTTGATTAGCATACAAATCAACACGAGTTAGATTTAATTTATGCATAAAGGTATCGGGATCAACAGTTGTAATTAGATTATCGTTGAGGAACAACAACTCTATGGAATTTGGTATAGAGTTGGGTCCGATGCGTTGTAATTGATTGAAACTCACATCGAGTGTTTGCAATTTGATTTCAGCATCAAGTCCAAAACGATTGGACAATATATTTAAACGATTCTTATGCAGATCCAGCCATTGCAATGTACTAGGCACATGACCATAATCGAAACTCTCCAAACGATTATCGGAAATATTTAGCCAGAGTAATGATGGCATATTGCTAAAGAGTCCATTGATGTCACTCAAATCATTGCCATCCAATCGTATCGCCTGTATGCTGGATGTCATCTCAAATGCTCCTGGTTCGACGACAGCAATGCGATTTCTGGCCAAATTCAATATCTGCAGACTGGGCAAATCACGGAACGTATGCATTGTAATGTTTTCGAGATAGTTGCCAATCAAGCGTAAACCATACAAATTTCCCAATCCCTTGAAGGCATTCTCCTCCAGCACAGTTACCATATTCTCACCCAGATCCACAGTGCGCAACAGGCGCATATTACGTAGTGCCAATGGCACGGTCTTCAATTGATTTCCATTCAAGTTCAGATCCTGCAATGCACTGCAGTTCCTAAACGCATCCGGATGCACACCAATCAATGCATTGTTATCCAGAGACAGCAATGACAATACATAAAGTCCATTCAGAGCATATGCATCCAAATATTTGAGTTTGTTGTGTGACAATAGAAGTGTATGAAGATTGTTCATGGGTGCAAAAGTATCGGCTGCAATATTCTCCAACTGATTGTGACGTAGATTCAAAATTTGTAGTGTATACAAATCACTGAAGATTTCCGGCTCCAATTTCGTCAATTTGTTGTGTGACAAATTCAAGAGCACTAGACGTATGAGTCCTACGAAAGTATTACGATCTGTCCAAGTCGATGTGATTTGATTATGGGACAAATCCAAGGCCTGCAATTGATCCAGATTCGAGAATAGTTGTGGACTCAATACACTTATCGAGTTATTCTGCAGATAAACCTCCTGGATGGTCTTCGATTGCTCAGCAAAGAGTTCCGAGGGAAGTGCAACAATCTTATTGGAACTAAGATTAAGAACTTGTAGATTCTTAAGGCCACTCAATGCCTTGTCAGCAATCATGGAAATCTCATTGTTATTGACATTGAGAAAACGCAAACGACGCAATGTGCCAAACCCATTGGAGGGCAACAAAACGAAATGATTGTAACTCACATCCAGTAATTCCAGATCCAAACTACACGAATTGCCCAAACGTTTGGATGCTGTGTCTGATTTAGCTGTTGTTGTTGTAGTTGTTGTTGTTGTTGTGGAACTAGTTGCCGATTCTGTCGATGTGGAGGACTCCTTGCTACGATCCCTGAATCCTAACTCATTGACATCCTGTAAACGATTCTCACTCATATTCAAGGTCGAGAGCTCCGACAATGCACAGAAAATATTGTCAGGCAAGGACCAAATGTTATTCGAGCTCAAATCTAATCTTTCCAGCTGTTTGGTCACAGCGAATGCATCAGCTTCAATTTCAAAATTCAATGCCGGCCAAAGAATGTTATGTGTGCGCAGCGTGAGATTTCGCAGCTGTTCAAGTCCATCGAGCACCTGACGTCCCAGTTTACCCAATTTACAATATTTGATAGACAATTGCTGCAATCGCCCCAAATGTGCAAACGATTGTGGCTCAAGGCGACTTTTAGCCATTATCTCATCATTGCATAGTATATGCAATGCGACCGTATGCTCAGCGGGTATCACACTAA
>JBAMBR010007158.1:0-41115 GCA_037044475.1 Zaprionus obscuricornis
TGACAGTATAACAGTTGTGCAGTATAACAGTTTGACAGTATAACAGTTGTGCAGTATAACAGTTTTGCAGTATAACAGTATGGCAGTGTAACAGTTTGGCAGTATACAATTTTGGCAGTAAACAAATTGTAGCAGTATAACAGTTTGGCAGTATAACAATTTGCGAGTATAACAGTTTGGCAGTATAACATTTTGGCAGTATAACAATTTGCGAGTATAACAGTTTGACAGTATAACAGTTTGGCAGTATAACTGTTTGGCAGTGTAACAGTTTGGTAGTATAACAGTTTGACAGTATAACAGTTGTGCAGTATAACAGTTTTGCAGTATAACAGTATGGCAGTGTAACAGTTTGGCAGTATACAATTTTGGCAGTAAACAAATTGTTGCAGTATAACAGTTTGGCGGTATAACAATTCGCGAGTATAACAGTTTGGCAGTATAACATTTTGGCAGTATAACAATTTGCGAGTATAACAGTTTGGCAGTATAACAGTTTGGCAGTATAACTGTTTGGCAGTATAACAGTTTGGCAGTATAACAGTTTGACAGTATAACAGTTTTGCAGTATAACAGTTTTGCAGTATAACAGTATGGCAGTGTAACAGTATGGCAGAGTAACAGTTTGGCAGTATACAATTTTGGCAGTAAACAAATTGTTGCAGTATAACAGTTTGGCGGTATAAGAATTTGCGAGTATAACAGTTTGGCAGTATAACATTTTGGCAGTATAACAATTTGCGAGTATAACAGTTTGACAGTATAACAGTTTGACCAGTAGCAAGAGGATAAAAGTTTGACTAGTATAACTGATTTGTGCAGTAATAAATACAATTTTCAAAAGAGCAGAATAATATTTAATAAAATTAATAGTTCAGTAGTATAACAGTTTGACAGTATAACAGTATATAGACAATTGTATAACAGTATATGACAAATAGCAAGAGGATAAAAGTTTGACAGAAACTGATTTATTCAATAATAATATATAATTTTCAAAAGAGCAGCATAATATTTAATAAAATTAATAGTTTAGTAGTATAACAGTATAATATATAATATATATAAACAATTGTATAACACTATAAGAAAAGAAAAGAAAAGTTATTTACAAATAATACTTATGTATTACTTGTTGAACATGTTTTACATAGCAACTATAGATATACAAGAGACATATCTGTACTACTGATATACAACTGATAATGAACCAATAGAAATTTTTAATGAAATAAAATTTAAAAAAAAAAAAAAGTTGAAATGTATAACAGAATTAAAGTTGAGTGTTACACAATAACTTTATTATTGTAATATTAAAAAAAAAAAAAGTGGAAGATAATAAATAATAAGCATATAAATAAGTTATACATGTACATACATACGTGTGTATTAATTTCCTATTAATACAGACAAAGACAACAATAATCAGGCAATAATGCGATAACAAACAAAAACAAGCAACGAATAAAAATAACAACAACAACAACAACAGCAACAAAAGCAATTCATAATAATCTTTACTCGTATAATAAGCTATCGGAATGATATTTATACTCTTTTTTTTCCACCATTAAATAGCAATTAATTTTGATTCAAGGCGATTATTATAATACAAATACATATAAATATACGAATCTATCTATACTTCTCTATTCTGTTCTGTTCTGTTCTGGTCTATTACAGTTGATCCCAAATTTAGTTATCCAATTGCGAATGTGACAGCACCAGTGGGACGTGATGCTTTTCTCACTTGTGTGGTACAGGATCTTGGACCCTATAAGGTATGCATAACGAATCACAGATATATACACGTATATATATATATATATATATATCTGAATATTCGTTATTCTATAGAGTGTTTTTCCCCTTTTTTTTGGTTCAATTACATGCTCAATAGACAAACAGTAGAAGCATGAAAGAAAGCAAGCAAGCAAGCAAGCAAACGGTAGACATTAATATTCATTAGCATTTTAGCTTGTAGCAGACGGCGCATTCGTAATCTCAAAGAACGAATCTCGACACCCAAAAACAAAAACAAAAACCAAAACGTAAAACAAATACTGAATGGATATAAAAGTGAAAATAAAAACATAAATAGGAATATGCAGAGCTTAGCAATGACAAAAGCGAAAATCACATAAAAAGTAATTGAAATATGAATCAGAAGCTAAATGGGAAAGAGATGGAGATGCAGACACAAAGTGCAAGATAGATAGAGAGAGAGAGAGAGAGAGAGAGAGTATGAATGCTAAGGGTTGTAGAGTGTAACATTAAGCTATGCATAATGATAGGTATGAAGTGCAGAGGGGGACCAGACCATACTTCATCATCGTTTCTGCTACTGTCTATCAGTATGTTTGTGTCTGTGTGTGTGTGTATGTCTGTCTGTGCTGTGCTGTGTATGTCTATTGGGGAGGAAGTTATGCAGGAATAACAAAGCCAAAGGTAAAGGTAAAGGTAATGCTAAAGCACCATTGAAGTGCAAAGCTTTGTTCTGTCATCAGTATCCCTCAATCTCCAATATAGTAGCTCCAATCGTAACTCATCCTCTAGAACAAACGCACCCCTGCTGCTATGCACAATTAAGCGATGTACAGCTACAACTCAAAGATAATTGAGCAGGCACTTGGGTATAATTACTTATTTAATGCTGACAGTAGACACCAAAAGTTAAATTCAATTTGTGTGCCTAATAATTTATTAAATTCTACTTCTCATCCACATCCATATCGTCACCCTCACTATTATTCTCTGTGGCCTGTGTCGTTTTGGTCACATTTATAGATTAGATTTATGCTCATATATTTTATAAATTGAAATTACTTAAATAGCTTGACGTGTTAACATGTCTGGCTCCATTCAGATTCAGGCTGAGGTTTTACCCCCAAAAATAAAAATAATTTAACTTCAAGTCTGCCACATTTACACATGCAAAGTGCCGCAAAGGGTTATAGTATTTCTATGAGGGGCACCCAAAGGAACTGTTACTGTAGTATTATACAAGCTGATATATAGTTGCACACTGCGTGCTTTATCGCATAATAATTTACCAACGTAATTGTACAATTATTGTTCGTGTGTGTTTCTCTCTCTCTGTGTGTTTGTATGTATGTGTGTTTGTGTGCGTGACACAGCTGGAAAGCTACTTTAGACATAAGTGAAAATTTTTCAAAATAATTCTTGGAAGAGATTTTTGGATAATTGTCGCGCCATGGGTAGTATAGTATGTACAGTGCATGCTCGATATGTATAATTCAAAGTGCAATGCATGACCAACAACATCAAGAGAAATTCTACAGCTTAGTTCAGATTTCAACTTTAAAAAAACAAAAATGTTGAAAATATGTAAAATATAAAATGTACATGTAAAAATATTTATAAAAAATTTTGCATAAAATTGTAAACAATTTCACTAATTCTAGATTAATTAATTAATACACAGTATTATATAAATGTATATAAAAAATATGCTGGAAATCTGTAATAATTCATCAACATTTTTTATATGCCATAATTTTAATTAGGAAGCCAATGAAATTATTTATTGTTATTGCATTTTGATGACAGATATTCAATATATTTTAATATAAATAACAACATCAATTGCAGTACTAACATATAACAAAAAATATATATATATATATATATATATATATAATAATAAATAAATTATATTAGATACTCAAATAATTATCAGAATTTGTAGTATTTTTTGTTCAGTTTTAGCAGCTGTTAGGTCTCTAAGCTTCTTATACAAGTAAGCACCCCATAAATAGTCACCAGAAGAGAAGAGAGAAAAACATTTATAGAACGCCTACTTTCTGCTGTTCATTTTCCCACACAGGTTGCGTGGCTGCGAGTCGATACCCAAACAATTTTGACTATACAAAATCATGTGATAACGAAAAATCAACGCATCGGCATTGCCAACTCAGAGCATAAGACCTGGACAATGCGTATTAGGGATATTAAGGAATCAGATAAAGGCTGGTAAGTGCTGCCTATATTCATAATCTCAATGAAAATATGAAAAAAAAAAATGTATATATATTTTTATTTTTAATGCTTTAATTTTGATTGCAGGTACATGTGCCAAATAAATACAGATCCAATGAAAAGTCAAATGGGCTACTTGGATGTTGTTGGTAAGTTTGTAGCAAAAGACAAGCCTTGAGATTGCAAAAAAAAAAACAAAAAAAAAAACAAGTAAGAAAGTTATAGTCGAGTGTGCTCGACTATATAATACTCGGTGCCCAAAGTTATATTATATATTTATTTTGCTCGTGCTGCGCACTCGCCAATTTTAAGTTAATATAAAAAAAAAATTAAAAAAAAAAAAAATAAAAAAAAAACGTCTCGGGAATCGAACCGCGGACCTCATGCACGCGAGTTCAACCCTCTAACCACTGAGCCACGCTCTTCACAAGTGTGAAAAAATGTTGCCGTCGTTTGGGGTGAGAACAGCAAGCAAGCGTACGCCTCTCAACTTTTGAAATTTGAAATGTGAATAACTTCCATGTTTATTATCCGATCTGTACCAAATTTGTACACAACGTCCAGATAAACATATTCTAACTTTGTACCAAAATTCAGTGCTGTAGCTTGACTGGGTGTGGGTGAAGTGGTGTGTTCAAAATGGTTTTCATCGATTTGTGGAGGCGGAGGGGGGCGTGGCAAAAATCCAAAATAAACTTGATCTGCCTGCAAACACTACAAACACTATGCAAAAAAAATTAAGTCTCTATCTCTTATAGTCTCCGAGATCTGTGTGTTCATACGGACGTACAGACGGACAGACGGACAGACGGACAGACGGACAGACGGACATGCTCCAATCGACTCGGCTGTTGATCCTGAGTCAGAATATATATACTTTATGGGGTCGGCCACGCCTCCTTATGGGTGTTACATACATTTGCTCTTGTCACTAACCCAATATACTCTTGGTTCCCAAAGGGCACCGAGTATAAAAACAAGAAAAAAGAAAATAGTAAAATACACAGAAAACTTTTTGTTCTCTTCCATTTCGTCTGTCAAACAATCATACGCCCCGTTGCCACAGCAAGCTATTGTTCGAATTTCATATTTTTCACGAACAAGTGTATTAAACGTATATAAAAATTAAAACCGAAAACAAGAAAAACACAAGAATTTTTGTACTGCATATGACTGACTATGTGATACCCTGCAAATGTCTTTATAAATGAAAATTTCTTCACTCTTGGAGGGTAGTATTTGCCGTACACTTCAATTTTCACTCAGCAAGAATATTTTTAAAGAAATATGTTTAGGCTTTATCTAGTCAAGGTATATGTAGCAAGTAGTATGCTTTGTTCAGAGTATGAAATATATAAATCCGCCATGGTGCCAACAAAACGTTTCCGCATCACAGCAACAGTAGAACAGGAATTGAGTTCGCTTCGTGGTTTATAAAATTTCGCGTTGCTAATGCAAACAACGACGACGTCGAGGATGGCAACGACGCACCGTTGAAACATCGAATGACCAACGAATTGCTCAGCACAGCCTCTGCTTCTCTCCTTGCGTAGACTATTGTGACTGCTTAAACATGTTTAACCGTCCAGTGAACCGCAGAAATTGTTGATTTTGAATTAAAACGACAAACGGCAAATGTTGCACGGCGCTTGAATCAGACGTAAGAAATGCGTCCGGCCTAGGGAAATGATGTACGAGTACGAGTATGCAAGTTGCGCGAGCTGCGAGCTGCCAACAGTGAGTGCATCGTGTGACTACTCGACTAGTTGTCCATTTGTGGTCTCTCTATCTATTCCACACACTCTCTTTCTCTCTCTTTCTCTGTCTGCCTAACTGTCTCTCCTACTTCCCGTCTCTCTTACTCTCTATGCCTGAATTGCCTAAATACCTTTTGCTGGCAAATCTAAATCAACGCGCTAAATATTTTAGCCAACGTGCAGCCGGACTTTGGACTTTGGTGGCAAACACGAAAAAGTATAATCAACTGTGTGTATTTGCAATGGATAATCAGCGTGCCACAGCACTGAATGTGAACGTGAATGTGAATGTGAATTGTGCTGGAGTCGAGGATATGTATGGAGGGCAAAACAACTGCTGTGCGGCTCGTGCAGATGATTTTCGTGACCAAGTGCAGTTAAACAGTAGACGACAAACGGCAGCGCGACCACACAGTTGGCAGCTCCGTCCGTTCGAATACCATTTCCCCCACACACACACACACACATACACACATATATATCATACCCATACATAGAGATATAAATGTATTTGTTTATACTGACAAAATGTGTATGATACACGCGCCAATAGTATATAAAGACATTTGGCATTTTGAAGCTGATGAGATTTTTATCGAGTATTTTTTCTTTTTTCCACACAATTTTTTTTTCCATTTTTATTTCATATTTATTTTTGTTGAATGTCAAAAATATGTGGAGCAATCAGTAGGTCAGAGTATTGTGCAATCAATGCATTTTCATATATATATATATATATATATATATATATATGGAATTTATTTTATTCAATTAATTAATTTTATTTATAATTGGCAAGGTCATGTGTTCAATTAGTCTGCAATGAATTTTAATGCCATGAACTTAAGCCCGAAAAAATTCCAAATATTTATGAATGTACAAATTATTGATTTTTATTGAATTATAATATTTTTTTTTTTTTTATTGAAAATATTAAAATATTTTCGCGTATTACTCTGTACAATGAGTTGAATTGATTGCATCAGAAGTTTTATTTACTGTTGATAATTTTATTATGTTCTGAATATATATTTTATTCTTATACAAAGGAAATTAAATAAAATAGGAAAGAAAAAAATATTCTATAAAAATAAAATATAAATATATATTATAATATTTAATTTTAAAGTATCATCAATAAAGTATAAATATATATTATAATATTTAATTTTAAAGTATCATCGAAGTCATAAAGAAATTATTTCAATAAAAATTCAAATCAAATATCTATTTTAAATGTATTTTATTTTATATTAATTAATTTAATTTTTTTTTATTATATGATATACATATACATATACATATATATATTAATTAAGGAAATTATTTCACTTTTTTTTTTATGCAAACTTTGAAATATATATTTCGTATATTTGTATGAGAATTCCTTATTGGCCAAATCAAAAAGTTTCTTTTGCTCATTTCAATTAGAGCTTATCTCAACATTTGTATTGTCTGCAATTGTCTACACATTTTCCACCTTAACTTACCTTAACTCATGCCACTAAACCATGTGCCATGTTCATCCCTTGGCCAAACCCAAATGCTATACTAACCTTGGTCACTTAATGACCGTTCAGTGGTCAGCATACAGTCCAGCGCACACAGTTGAAAATAACAGAGCTCCCACAACAGCTCTTTTCTCCATATCCTTTCCCTTTCTCTCTCTCTCTCTTTCTCTTTCTCTCTTCACAGTCAGTGTGTCCAGGTTTTTCGTTCCACGTCTCTCGGCATAACAAGCTGTTTGTCAACACCAGCACATTTTTTGGTCATTTACCGACCACATAATTGCGGCGTATTATATGCATATATACATACAACAACAGCCGCCTATTTTACCTAGACTTGCTTCAGTTACCCTTACCTATGTATGCCAGCGCCCCTGTCTGCTGCATTGTTTATTCCCCCTTGATATTTCAACGGCATTATTACATTCTCTCTTGGTTCATAGGTTTGCCACTGAGGCCGCCAACATTCACCGCTGTGGCTCGTGGTCATAATATATAATTTGTTCGTTGCTTTTTTTTTTCTTTCTTTTTTCGGGTTTCTGTTTCTGCTTCTGGTTTTGTATTATATAAAAAGTTTGTCCTTTGGACAAAGGCAAGGCTAAAGCAAGGCAGAGTTTTCATTTAACTCTGACAATGTGTAAAAGTGCAGGCAATGATATCTTTTGGGACTTATGAGTAGTAGTACTATATATACTCGTATTATGATATGAATATGAAATACTTATATGAATATGAATACGAATATGAATCAGATTGCAAGCAAAGAGTGAAAAATGTATGTAAATTATTTAAATATAACAAATTTTAAAAATTTATTTAAAATGCGTGACAATACATTGCTATTCTCTCTCTCTCTCTCTCTCTCTCTCTCACTTACATATTTTCTCAATGACTCATTTACTTATTCACTCTCTCTATCTCTATCTCTTTCTGTCATGCTCTTCACTTCTCATGGAAAAAAATAAAAAATATTTGCTATAAACATTATCTGGCTGCGATGTCGACATCGACGACGAACGTCTGGCGTACACTCCACATTGTTGTTGTTGTTGTTGTTATTGCTGCTGCTGCTACTGCCGTTGCAGTACCGCCGGATATCCTAGATTATCCTACAAGTACGGACATGGTCGTACGGGAGGGCAGTAACGTGACGCTCAAATGCGCTGCAACCGGTTCACCAGAGCCGACAATTACATGGCGACGTGAAAGTGGAGTGGCCATCGAGTTGGCCAACGGCGAAGAGGGTAAGTCAGCATTGCCAATGGCTTTGCGATTCAGTTTTTGTTTTTGGCCATCGGTTTTTGCAGTATCACCATGGTCATATGCATGCATGTTTCTATATGTATGTGCATGTGTATATATATATGTATGTGTGTGTGTCTGTGTGTGTTGAGTGGTAAGTACTTTTTGCTGTTGTTGCCGCCTGCTTCATGAGGTTTGCCAGCCAACATTTTGGAGTACTTTTACACAAAAAGGCAGCAGTTGCTGTAGCAGAGTAGCAGCAATTCAAGCCGAAGCAGCAACAGAACAAACGTCAGGCAGACAAGTATACACCATCAATATATACGTTGCGTCCATAGACGTCCAAGCACCACCTGGCTGATGTGTTCTACCTGCATGTGTTGCAATAGACCAAACTCGGCCTCCTTCTTCTACTTCTTCTTCTTTGTCTTCTTCTCACTGATGTTTGATGGCTGCACTGACAGAATTAGCAGGTGGTTAGTCAGCGGGTGTCCTAGCACCATCACCAGCAACAGTAGCATTGCCAGCAGCTGCTTTTCTAATTGGCCTTGAAGGGTCTTCGCGTGGGGTTAACAAACTAAAAGCTTTGTCGACGCTTTGATTTTGGGCTAATTCGACTGTAAACTTTGCCGCTTAGCGGTAAATAATAAAACATTTATATTTTTAGTATTCACTGAACATAATATTATTCACTCACTCACAGAAACGAGTATATATGAATCAATTGATTGATGAATAAATTCATCTTATGTTAATATTAATACTTTTATGAGTAGCATCATAAATACACTTATGAATACACTCATGAATACACTCGTGAATACACTCACGAATAAACTCATGAATAGGCATTAAAATACGCAGTATATATAAAATAAGTTCATGCATTATAATATATTCATGAATATACTAGATAACGAATACACTCATGAATACACTCATGAATTTACACACAACAATTCACATAGATACTCTGATGAATAAACTAAAAAAAATATATTCATACACTCATGAATACACTCAGACATATACTCATGAATGCATTCATGAAACACTCATAAATACACTCACAAATTAACTTATGAGCACTCATAAATAAACTTATGAATACACTCATAAATACACTCACACAAAAATTCATGAATATATTCAGAAATATTCACATATACTATTCAAACTGTTACTGTGCACATTCATATTATGCACATTAACTCATTAAAAATAATATGATTAATCGTCGATTCATTTAATGAAATAATGTTCGGTTAGTTAATTAATTCAACACTAATAAAATATAAAATATAATGAATGAATCTACAGAATTTTAAACACACTCATGAATAAATTCATTATCACCCAATGCAATTTTTCAAACAAATATTTAAAAAAAAAATAAAAATATTAAAAATCAACAATTTCTTACAAAATTCCACAATTAAAACTCATTAATTCAGTCGAGTTTCGAATCATTTGCACACTCATTAAATTCACTTACGCCCACCTCATTTTCTGTCAGTGTATTCCATTGCATGAGTTATGCCACATAAACAAGTCGAGCCCCATCAAAGTCCACACGAAAGGCCAAAATCAAAGGTTGCCGGGTAAAAAAAAAAAAAAAAAAAAAAGAAGCACAAGGCGAAAAAATGCAAACCTGTGAACACGAAAAAAATCAGGCAAAACACAAATGTAGAGAAGCGGTCAAAAAAAAAATGAAAAAAAAAGAAAACTGAAATCAGCATAAATAGAACAAAAGTTGGCGGAATGACCTTTTCACTATGGCTTAAATGTCTGCCACCCCGTACTGTGGCAGCGCTTGTCCGGCAGTCCGGCTAGCCCGGTATTCAGGTACCCGCAATGCTTTTTAATACGCGATATATGTTTGTGTGTTTCCATTAGGTACGAAACGAATATGTCAGCTGTGCGAGAGTTGCAACACTTTATGATTGTGTTTGTAACAGATTTATGCAACTCTGAAAAAAAAAAAAATATTTAAAATATGATAATAATTTTTAATAATTTATAAAAAAAAATATGTGTAAAATATTATGATAATATTATGTTCATTATTTTCTTTTTTATTTTATATTTTTTATTTAATTCAAATTTGAAAATATAAAAATTATTTTTAAAATTTTCAAATATTTAAAATTTTATAATTTTACATTCAATTTATATAAATTTCAATTATTTATTATATAATTAAATTTTAATTACAATTTTAAGTTTACTAAATTTGAAAATATTTATAAAATTATTTTTAAAAAATGTTTTCATATTTTTTTAATCTTGTTAAGGTATAAAACTGACGACGCTTGCCTAACGGTTAATCCCGTTTCTTGTTTTAAAATTACCAGGACTGTTTTGTGGGGCAAAAGTTTTTTTTTTATTTGAAATTTGATTATTCGGTTTGGCTGTTGAAATGAAATCCTGGCGCCAAAGTAAAGTTTTTATGCTATTTTAGCGTGGCGCGACTTTGCTGTTCATTTCAACCAAATTACACGTCTTTCGTGGCTATTACGTTTAATGGCCGCAAAGCAAAAAAAAATAGTAAAAGAAAAAAAGTGTGTGGCTAATAAGCAATGCGGCCATTGGACTCGTATTAAAGTCGCGCTTGGACCTGCCCACAGGCAAATCAATAAACGAAAAATCAGCTTATAATAGTACAAGTGTAAATCTAATTTTTCCCTTCAAAAACTCTTTTCACATTTTCACATAGGTAACATAATATCAAGCGCAAACTAGCCAGCACTTCCGGTTCCTGTTCACCCAAACAAATCTAACAAACAAACAAACAAATGCAAATAGATGAAAATAAATACATACATATGCATACATACATATGCAATTTATATAATAAAAACTGAGTTCGACTATCCAAAACAGGATGTTTTGTGTGGTCCTTTTGCAATGTTGCCCATTTATCCCCATTAAAGGATGCCCACCATAGCGTACAGCATCATCATAAAAGTCGCTAAAAGTTTGCGCTTTTGTATGCAACTTTTTTGTTGTTATTATTATAGCTGTTGTTGTTGTTGTTGTTGTTGCACAATATGCAAGAGCTTAGGAGAATGTAATAACTATCATTACAGGACTAAACATTTTGTAGATACATTTTATAGATACAATTGTAGTTACGACTATATGTATATGGCTATTTCATAGAGGCTTATCTACTACGTAACTTCTAAACAAAACATTTTTGAGTGCATCAAATAATTGTCAAGTCTTTTAACATTTATTAGCTTGCAAACTAATTGCAGAATTTACCAAATTTATTTATTTGATAAAAATAAATTTCTCTTAATTTTTATAATTATATAGAATCTTAAAATATTAATTATCGAAATTTCTTGAATTTATTTTGACAAAAATAAAATGCAATGAGTCTTTGTAAGACGAAAGCATCCTGTCTCTTGTACTTTAAGCAGTCTCTAAGTTCCCAGACAAACTTTTTACCTTCCTTATGAACGAAATCAAATCCTTGTGAGCTTCTTATAAGCTCTGGAGTATTAACTTCCTGTGCAGATGTTTGGTTTTGCATCGCATAATATTTTTAACCATAACAAAAAAAAAACAGAAATTTTGGAGTTTTCTTTTTATTTTATTTTATAAATATTTAATTAAACAATATTCTTAATAGATTACTAATATATTTTTATATATTTATTATTTTTTTTTTTTAGTATTTTATAGACTTTTTAATAAATATATTTTCCTATCTGAAAATTTAACAGTTGCCAGCATTGAAGGAACTGATTTGGTTATACCGCGAGTAAAACGTCAACATATGGGCGCCTATTTATGCATTGCTTCAAATGGAGTTCCGCCATCGGTTAGCAAAAGAATAACGCTTGTGGTGCATTGTAAGTATTCAGAGATTAACATTGACGAAAAATATTAAAATCTTAGAATAATAGAAAACAATAGAATTTATCTATAAATTTAAATAAAATTAATAAAATAAATTAACTAATAAATAAAATAAATTAAAATATTAAATAAAATAAATTATTTAATTTCTTCGTTTTAGTTCCTCCAATGATTACAGTGCAAAATCAATTAATTGGCGCTGTTGAGGGCAAAGGCGTTACACTCGAATGTCAATCTGAAGCGTATCCAAAGTCTATCAATTATTGGACACGTGAACGTGGTGAAATTGTACCACCAGGTAAATTCACATTAAATATATTTCACAATTTTATTTATTTTTTTTATTTTTATTTATTATTTGTAAATATATAAAATGTATCTAAAAAGTATTTAATGCTATAATTTTTAAAATGATATCAAATCAAGTTTTACTAGTCTTATTTTATAGCTTTTATATTACACTGACATTTGTACGTCAAATATGTAAATTTAAGTAATCATAATGCATTTCATAATCCATGACAAGCGCATTAACGCGAACGAAAGAGCCCGCATTTGTCTCTATAGCGACAGAGCAACACAACTCCCAATGGATGTGATGAACTAACAAAACAGACTAACTAACTGATGACCGTTGAGTGTGCAAAATAAGTGCAAAAAAAAAAAAAAAAAAACAAGTGAAACTTTTTAATTAGCTGATTTAATAATATGAGTGCGAATTTTACTCATTTGAGTACTAGGTTAGACACAAGGGGCAATGCTGTGCGGTACGAAGAGGCAATTCATAGCCAAAACTAATGACGGTTGTTGTCTGCCACACTGCTGTGGTTTCTCAACTGTCTGAGCCATGCGTGTGTACTATATGTATGTATGTGTGTGTGTGTGTGTGTGTGTCTGTGTTTAGTGGTTCATGGGAAGCCAAGGGTCGAACAGATAAGACTGAAATTGAAGCTGAAACTGGAACTGGAACTGAAACTGAAACTGTCATTGCAACTGGTTTTAAATTTATATGTTTGCTGCTGCATACGATATAAGTATGTGAAATAAATTTCATTTACATTTTGTTCTGGGCACATTTTAATTGGCATCTCAAAAACGGCAGAAGCACAAAAAGCTTGTTGTCTGTCCCACGCCTTTGCCTCTTTCAATGCCCAACTCTTTGAGTTCTGACATTTAGTTCGTGCATAAATTTTATGACCGCCCAACGACCTGTCAGCGACATTGTTCGAACTTTCCATACAGTTTTATTTTATAATTTTTTTTTAATGCTCTTTATTTTTTTTTTTTTTTGTGTGTGAGGTAGATGCACGTGACATGATTTAAATGATTTAATAATATTTGAAATTCAATTAAATATTAATTAGTTTAATATATTATGAAATTCATTTCAGGCGGTAAATACTCAGCAAATGTTACAGAAATTGCCGGATATCGCAGCTCTATGAAACTTCATATCAATCCATTGTCACAAGCCGAATTTGGTGCCTATCGTTGTGTGGCCAAAAACTCACTAGGCGATACAGATGGCACCATTAAACTTTATAGTAAGTTTATAAGACTTGTATTACTTTTAATTAGTTGTAATTAATAAAAATACTATAGGAATACCACCAAATGCGGTCAACTATGTGGAGAACTTTGAGGCCAGACATAAAGGTAAATTTATTGGATGAATACAATTTAATTTAATTTAGTTACCAAAATTTTGGGTATACTCGAAATTAAAGCAACTGCAGTTGATATATATGTATATCTAGTCAGAATTTTAAAACATAAAGTAGAACTATAGCTCATTCCCAGTAGATGTAGAATTTACTAACGAAACACTTTGCTGCATTCAGCGACAGACACTTGAGTTTCGACTGAAAGTCAGCGTAGTACTACTTATAAGTGATGTCAGGAAGAAGGCGCGAGAAAAGCGAGATTTAATAGCCACTCGGCATAAATTTAAGATGAGCCGCAAATATTTCACTTTGCTCGTGGTGAAATCATAAAAAAAAACAACAAGAAGAAGAAGAAGAAGTAGTAGTAGAAGTAGAAGAAGAAACAGAGAGAAGTAGGAGAACTTGGAAGCAAAGGCATAAATAATTCATTTGGCATGCAAATCCGCTTCAAATCGTCAACGCCATGAAAACAGGTGAAGTGCTGGCAAAGTTGAAAAAGTTCAAAATGTTTATTAAGGAAAGAGGAAAGCAGAGAAAGAGAGAGAGAAATAGAAAGATATCAAAAAGAAAATTGAAAATGAAAATGAAAATGAAAAAGCAACAAAACTGATGACAAGTCTATTATAAATATGCATTAAATTGAAACTAGTATTAGCAGTAAATGAAAGCTATTAAATTTGAAATTCAATAATTTTCCCAATGCACACACACCCACACACACATATACATACACACACACATACATACAGGTAAAAAGCGTACGAAAAGTTCCGAAATGTATCATTCGTCCAGAGCACAAGAACACAGTGGCGAGGACACTGAGAATCCGGGCAAACGAAAAGGTAAGCCAAGTCAATGTGCAATGCACCGATTAGGGTTACGGGTCATATTTCAAGCATTTATGGTTGGGAGACCACAAGCACCGCCAAAGCCATAGCCACAGCCACACCCACATACCACCAAAACTCCAAGGTATAACCCATAGACACCATCAAGCCATCAAGCAGCTTAACAGGCCACTTGAGACAGGACGAATACCATAAAAAATGGAAAGGAGAAAAAAAAAGAAGGGAAGAGAGAAAAAAAATACCATAACCTATAGCTATAGCTATAGGGACATTGTGTGTGCTGAACGCTTTTTCATCGCTTGTTTAACAGATTTTCACACTAATTTGCCAAGCCACAAGACCAATAAAACTGCCCATGGACTAGGGAAATAAGAAAAGGTTGTGCAAATAACGAAAAGACGATGGGAATGTAGTATATGTTGGAGGAAGATGAGGAAATACAAAATGTTTTTTTTTTGGGGGTTTGCTGGATTGGCAGGTAAAAGTTTTTGGCATTCTTGAAGCCGCCCGCATAATTGTATATCAATAAACACGCTCGGTTTGGCTTTTATGGCAATTTAATGATTTGTAAATACTTGGCCAACAATCAAATAAATTTTCTTTTGTGCCCAAAAAAAAAAAGAAAAAAAATTTCAAATTGTGCAGAGAAATGAAAAAAGAAAGATGGGCAAGAAAGTTGAGTTCAAGTGCCTGAAGTTTTTTTATAGCCTAATTGAGTTTTTTTTTTATTTCTTTTTATTTATTTATTTATTTGAATCCAAAAAGTTTTTACAATGTATTGAAATGTCAGCAGATTTTGTTTTTTGTATACAGAAAATACAAATATTATTTTTAGCAGATCTATTAATATTAACTAGAAATAGAATAAATAAATTCATTTATATTTTTTTGCAACATTTTAAATTACAGAAATTAAAGTTTATTTATTACTTGACAAAAGAAACTTAAATTTTAATTATTTTTTTTATGGTAAAGAAAAGTTAAGATTTTTATTTCGTATGATTTCACGGAGAAGCATTAAAAGTGAAAAAAAAGTATGAAAGTGACAGCCAAGCATGATAGACTGTTAAATACCCGGTGCCCAAGTGCTGAATAAACCTGTTCTGATTAATAGAAGTGCAATATTTGTGTTTATCCTCCGATCGGGATTTGAACTTTCATATTATTAATGTGGCAAAATACAGATATCCTAGGCATAGGATCATGATCGATTTCCTGCGACTATCGGGAGCATTACAAGAATCGAAACCAAAGTTTGCAGCTAATAAAAACACTTTAAATTCTAGAGCTCCAAAATTCAGGTGCCCAAACGTACAGATAGAAGGATAAACGAGCATGCGGACATAATCCATTAGTTTGGACTGCTGAAATAAAGCAAAAATATATACATATATTTTATTGGGGGACTGTCATGCCATTTTATGGGTGTTACTCACATATCCTGCTGAATATATGGTACATAGAAAATGACGTAATGAATGCAACATCAAATTTTCATTTGTGTCAAAATATTATTTGTAATATGAATATGAATATGAATATGATGATGATTGAGTTAGTTTAGCTAGCAGCGTTATGGGAATAAACCTTTCAAATGTCAGTTAACTAAATCAACTGCCTAGCTAATCATACACACATATAATACACACACACACAAACAAACACATAGGCAGACAGAGAGACAGACAGACAGACGATATCATACGCACATTTAGCCAATTTCCGCTGTTAACCCGACAAGCACATTAACATTTTCCACAATTTCCACACACATTCTATTACATGCTTCTCTCTCTTTCTCTCTCTCTCTTTTTATCTCTTTCCCTGCATCTCTCACTCGTTCTTTTTCTCTCGTGGTGTGTGATGCCACCCATAGCTGATTTAAGTCTCAGTGCGGAGAGCATTGACAGCATGTATGGTACATCATCAGCTGCGTCACATCATCACAGACGTCCTGGACAGACACTGAGCTGGCTGTACCCGCTACTGTTGCCGCTTGTGGTTCAACTGTTGATGACGCTGACAGCGATGTCGACGGCAACAGCGACGGCGACGGCGACGGCGACGACGGCAGCGACATTGACGAGGCAACTACGAAAAACTCAACTGACATTGTTGCCACAAACACTGACACATGTTTGACATAGACGCGAAGCGACAACACAGATTAAGCAGGAACCAAAATGGGAGCAGAAACAGCAACAGCAACAGGAACAACAACAACAACAGGAACAGGAACAGGAACAACAACAACTATATCAATTGGTAGGAGAATGTAACTTAGCTTTGGAAATGGAAAAGCTGGCGCTTAGTATTATTGTGCTTGTCAATGCTAAAACGCCAAAAAGCAACTGCTACTGCTGATTTATGGCACGTGGCTTAGTTAAAGTTGAACGATAAAACATATATATCATAATAAGTATAAACTTAATCATACAACATGACAGACTAACAGACAGACAGACAGATACTTACTTAGCTCTATTTAACAATAAGTCGACAAAAATAAAAGGCTTCCTAATCCCTACGCGTGCATGTTCAAGCTGTTGTATTGTTTAGCTATTAAAATTAGCTTAATCAAAGGCAACATTGTAAAATATTAAAATACAAAATAATTATTAATTAATTAATCGATTTATTGAAATTTGATAACTTTAAAGCACATGTACATATGCATACAGCTAAAAGAAATGAAAAGGATTTATTTTTATTATTATTATTTTTTTTTTTTTTGTTTGTGGTATAAGAATATTAGCTGAGATCTATTGTAAATATGGTAATAATTGAAGAGACTGTATGTGTGCAAAGTAACATTAAATTGAATGCATTGCTATTGTATTCAAATAATAGTTAGTTTTTAAGGCAATACTAAGCAAAAATAACTACAAGCTATTCAAAAGTGTTTCAATATTCACAGATATTAATATAGATACTTCAATAATATCTGTAGCAAAGTTCAATTGTTTTACAGACAAAATTTAAAAGTTAATTTCAATATTCAGCGTAAATTTCAATGAAATAAAAACAAAAAATAAATAAATAATAACAAAAGCTTAAAAATAATAAAATACAATTAAAAACAAATAAATGTATAAGAAATTACGAGTAGAAAGCAAAATTTCTTTAAGAAAAACAAAAATCAAATATTTTCTTCATTTATTTGTGCAAATTCAGCTGATTCCATGTTAAATAATTTCAATTGAAATTTAATAATAAATTCAAGCATATCATTTACTTAAATTATGTATTTAGCATAGACTAGCCAAGATTATATACGAAACATATACGAATATATTAAATATAGTATATAGATATATATATATTGAGTTACTTGTTGGACAAACAATTAAAAATGAAACTTCAACATAAATAAACGCTTGACAAAAAAATGAAAAAAAAAATAAAAATAAAATAAATAATAATAATGCCAAGTTTATACTGTAAAATACATATTTATATTTAAATTGTATTAAAAGCACAGCAAAATATTAAAAGAACAAAAAAAAAAAAAATAAAAAAAAATAAATATAAATAAATATAAAAATATATATAGTATATCAATGCAATGAAACACGGCTTAAATGTATTTAACCAATTAATAAATTGAATATATTGAATATTTATTTAATCTTAAAAATATGTATATTAATGTTTAATCACAAGCATTAAAAAAAAACAAAAAAAAAATTGTTATATAAAAACAAAAAAATGAGTTAAATAAAGAAATCTATATACTAAATATATATATACTATATATATATATATATAGCTAGCAACTTATTGTATATGTAAAAGTAAGCATCACATGTGTAAATGGCAAAATCGACAGGAATATTTATAAAATAAATAAACTTTAAAGCGTTAAGCGTCGTGGTGAACAAAAAAAAAAAAAAAAAAAAACAAATGAAATGTGTTTCTATATTTATCCAAATGTATTTCTCAAGGCCTTATCTTATCGTAAATATTTAGTTAGTTTGTATTACTTACAAAACGTAGCAACATTTACTTGTTCGTCTAACATTTGAATTAATACTCGCAGTCCTCAAAATGTCTGGAATGTGCATAAATTTGAAATATATTCAAGTGAACACTAAAAAATCAAATCAAACAAAAAAACAAAAAAAAAAAAAAAACACAAACAACTAATTTCGAATAAAACCAAAATTCCTTCATTAAGGCCAGTTTAAGTGCAGGCCAGCACGCAAAAAATACCAGGAAACAGCTAACAGCGCATAGCACACTGAAAAAGAAGCAGCAACTGAAACAGAAATTGAACCAAACAAAAAAAAAAAAAAAATAGTAAAAAAAAACGCTTGAACCCGCAGCTAATAAAAAAAAAAGCCAAGCACTTTGGCTGTGTTTGTGTGTGTGTGTGTGATTGTGTCTCTGTATATCTGTGTGTATGTGTGTGTATTTGTGTTTATGTTTGTATGCGCGTGCATGAGTATATATTACGAGTAGTTTTTATTACATTTGTTTCCAGGAATTTTCAAACATGCCAAAACAGCTGCAACCACAGTCGATGCCTCCCACCCGCCCCTTGGACAAAACTCCGTTGGTTACGTGCGCTATTTGTTGTTTGTTTACCTTCATATTCAACGTGTTTTTTCTGTGCATTTTCATAGTCTTGTTTTGTTGCCACATAAGAGCATGCATGTATATGTAGATGTATATGTTGATGCAGGGTATAGTCCACCTCTTGACACCAGCTTGACCCTTCAACTTCAACTATATCAGACGCTCATGCTGCTACTATTGTATGCTTGTGTGTCTGTCAGCCAGTTTTTGCATATATTACATATAAATCTCAAGGTTAAAATGTAGTAAATATGCATGGCTTACTAAAGCTCTTTGCCAGCACTGCTGCATATTCACACATACACACACACATATATACATATATATATACACTTACACACTTACCTACTCACACATATTTATATACTGTACATATATCGGCTGACTGACCCGTATAATGTACATTTTAATAATGTCAAACTGCTATCGGGCATTTTAAGCCTTGCTTCCTGATTGCAAAAAAGAAAAAAAAAAAAGAACACCGAAAAACAACAGCAAGAAAAACAACAGCAACAACAGCAAGAACAACAACAACAATAAAGTGCAGTGAAAAATGCTCAAAGAGATCAATTTACACTGGAAAATGCAGTGAGAAATCGCGCTTTAAAAATAGTAAATGAAAATAAAATGATGATATACAATTACAAAAGGTTTTATTTTATTTTATTTTCTTTTTTTCATTTTCATTTTCATTTTTTTTTTTATATTTCTCAAATGAAATTGCATTTCTCTGTTGTGTGTAATGAACATGAATAAATTTTAAAAGAAAATAAACCTGCAAAATATTATTGAATTACAGCTAAAATTGCAAATTATACTTACAAATATAAAATGTAGAAAAATATCATAGATGTAATATACAGTGCCGATTGTTTGAAGTTTTCATTGTCTATTTTGAACTTTTCAATATCATAGAATTTGATTGTTTTATTGCTTTCATAAAACTAGAATACAAAGGAATATAATTACCTCAATAATATAAAATTGATGTGCGTCCAATTCAATTATAAAAGAAAAAAAATACCATGAACACATACACAATATACGTATACGTAATTTATTAGAAATTTATACAAACCTCTGGCACCTTTGTACTAATTGCAACCTGAACGCGTCTCACTTGAAATTCAATTAACAACTAGTCAGCAATTATATAATACAGTGAGTGAAAAAAAATGCACACACACACAACTTTTAGATACGCTACCTGGTGCTGGTAAAGGCAAAAGCAACAGAAAAAGCGAAAGCAAAAAAAAATTAACATAATTACAAAAAAAAAAAAGAATGTGCCAAAAAAGAAAAACAACAGGGACACAAAGCAAATTTCGTGGCAAAGAAATGGAAACATCTGGCGTCAGCTGGCGGCTCTACACACAATTAACATTACTTAAATACACATTAAGGTTAAAGACGCTCAATTTTTTTCATGTTCTCAGGCTATTTTTTCTTCGCTGAGTTGTTTATCACAAATTTCGATGGAGTATGAGCCGGCAATGGTGAACGTGTAGGAAAGGGAGCGTCAAAATTTGTTCGCCGAGGGGAGCTATAAAAATTGCGTGACGCAGCAAAAGAAAACATTTCAACAAAAGCAAAAAAAAAAATTTTCTTTTTGATTGAGACTGTAAAAATTAAAGAGTGCTGAACTAGAAGTTATCCTGTAATTTAATTGTGAACTTATGAAAACTATTTCTAATATAATTTCATGGCATATAAATAAAAATAAAAATTAAATAATATTTTATTACCTATTTTTTATTAAATAAAATTATGCCAAAAACTAGGCTCACATAGTCTTGGAATATCTTGCGTAATATAAATTTAATTAAATATTTTTCATATCCCTTGCTAAAAATCTTATGCTTGCAGGGTGAAAAAATAAAACAACAAAGCTGCCAAAACTCGGAGGAAAATCGGAAAGCGACAACGACGATGACGACGACGTCAACGGAAGGGCAATGAAAATAAACACAGTAATTAAGTTAATGAGCATTTTGAGATTTATTATTAATTTTCTTTGTGCTTCTATACAGCTACACAAAACCTTTTTCTCTCACTCTCTCTCTCTCTCTCTGTCTCTCTGTCACTCTCTCTCATTCAGTCGAAGCAAATCATTTTGAATTTTTCGTGGTTATTTATTATAATTGTTGGTCGCTCAGTAATTGTTGTTGTTGTTGTTATTGTTGCTATTGTTGTGATTGTTGTTGATTTGCATTTAAAATGCGCAAATTTGCGTTAATCTGCATACACTTTTGTTTTGTTAGTAGTCAATGATTGTTTTATAGAGTATATAAACTATTATTCACTGTGTATTATATAATTTCATCTATGTTAATTGTTATTTAAATGCACGAAAATTATTTTAAATGCGAACTTTAAGCGTTCACTTAATTTCTTAAATATTTTATTTGCCGTTGTATTCAGTACAACAAGAAATTGTTTTTTAATTTATAGTTACTCATAAAAGTCATCACAATAGCAACAACAACAACAACAGCAGCAGCAAGAACATACAAGGCACATTAACATTTTGTCATTGTCATTGCTGTGATTATGGCATCATATGAGCAGTTCCATGCCCAAAGGTTCACATACCATGTGCCATTAGCTGTTTTGCGGTTTCTTTTCCGGCTTTGTCGTGCTTACATTTTACGATATCGCATTAAAGTTTACAACCTCAGAAAAAAGTAAGAGAATGAGGCTACAACAAAATGCTAAAATGTAAATAAAACGTAATTTCGTTAGCAACCAAAAAAAGAAAGAAAAGAAAAAGAAATGTGTGTAATAGATATGATTTGTGATCATATATAGAACATCGGAAAGAAAGGGAATCTTTTTAAATTGAATATTTAAATTTTACTCGATTTTTAAAATTATTTTAAGACAACTTTAAGCTATATTTTAAATAAGGCAAAAAAAAAAATAAAAATTATTTTAAAATTATTAAAATATTTTTAAATAATTTCTCATTTTTTTCTTAAATATTTATGGAATTTTTTATCTTTTCCACAACACTCTAAGAACACTATAGCACTTATAAACAAATTAAATAATTAAAATTTTTTAGACTTATAAGATTATATTACGAAAAAATCAGCAATATATTTTGTAATAAAAATAATAATAATAGTAAGAAATTTAAGAAAATTTGAATAATAAAAATTAATATAAAAATATTTTTCAACTATATTGAATCAATGCAAAACATTCTTAGTAATAATAATAATAATAAAAAATGAAAAAAAAATGGTTTTTATATTTCATAATAAAATTAAATATAATATAAAAATTTTGAAAAATTGCAACATTTTAAGTTCGCTGTAAAAGTAATAAATAAATTAACAATTTATAGTTGCTTTAGTTGTGGTCTAATTTTTTTTTTTTAAGAATATTAGCTAGTTCGTTTGGGAAATTATTTGAGATTTAATAATTGATTTTGTTGAATAAAATAATTAAATAAATAAAAAAAAATTTTTTTTTAAGAACACTATATAATATTAAAAATATAATATAAAATATAATATTAATTATAATAATAATAAAAATATTAATTTTATTAAAATTAAATTTATTTCAAATTTCAATCAATTTTTACAATATTGTAAGCACTCTGTAAAAATAATGATATAATAAAGACAAGTTGCTTGAGTCTTCAACTAAATATCTGTCTTTAATATAACTAAGGAACAACATAATGATAATGAAAAGGCCTAAAATGCTATTACCATTAACATGCCGCGGCACATGTAAACAAATTGCCACAGCTTAGCAGACAAAAACAAGTACAGCAACATGAACAACAAGAACAACATGAGTAACCAAACTGAATGATAGACTAATCACCTGAAAGAAAAACTCATACACTGAATAAGTTACAAGCGCTGAGCACACATACACACGCATACAGCAACACACATAAACACACACACATATGCATAATAAGGTTGAGCAGCAGGTTAACTCGTCGTACGCTCATCATGTAAACAAAACTACAATTAATCAAAGATTATACCTAGACTTGGACTTTATTACACGCAGCTTTGGTTAATTGCATAAATAAAAGTCCAAGAAGCATATGATGAAGCACAAGTAGAAGCAGCAGCAGAAGAAGAAGAAGACCTTAATTAAGCCCAATGTCTAGTCACAGACTCAAACTCCCCATGGAGCTGACAAATAAATAATAAAAGCACAAATTGACAAACAAAAATGAGGAAATATATATACTTATATGTATATAGACATATCAATGTATCTCGTCCACCAAACCCCCCTTCATATACTTCTCAAATCTCCCACAACTTGAGCTCACTGTCACAAAATGGTAAACAAGCAAGCAAGCAATAGTTTGGGTTATTTCAGTTTTAGGGACAAAAAAAAAGCTATTACAACAAAGCAAGGCTAAAAGGTTATCGTATTGGCCCAGTCTGCTGATGTCTCGTTGTGAGTGTGAGACAAAGCAGGCTTTTATTAATAATAATCTGTGCAACGTTGAGGCATCGGCAAGGCCAGAGGCAAAAGCAAAAAAAAATATCCACTTATATGAAATGTCCGTGGTTTGTAATTAAAGCGATTATAATTGCCATTGGCTGTTGGGATATGTGAGAAATACACTGTGCAAAAATTTCTCAGATAAAGTATTACAACTGCAATGAAAGTTGCAAACAACTGTTAAAAATTCCTCAACTAATTCTACTGTAATATTTAAATATTACAATTTTATTTGAAAATTTTACATATATTTTTATGAATTTTGGATGCGCTTACAAAGCCAAAAAAATATTTTTATATATGCTTATAAAAATATATTTATAATGCAAAAAGAAAACCAAAAAAAAAAAAAAAATACACTGAACATGACGAACTTGTTAAAAGGCGGGAATAAAACTCAGTTGAAGATTACTATATAAAAAAAAATATATATATAGCTTATATTATCCAGCTTGAAAACTAATTTCCAATTAATGTTTATATCATCGACAACTTTTTAGATATATGCTACATAAATTGGAAACTAGACTTTTTTTTATCATTTTCACCTCAACAATGTTGCAATAGCAGCGAAACACAGACTTCAAACATTAGAATTAGAAGCAAAATTCGTACTTTAAAATTGTTTTTGGAAAAGAAAAATCATTTGATCCAGAAAACATTTGTAGATATACTCAACTATTGGTTTATTGAAACATCGGTGCTCAAATTGTAATGGGCCAACCAATATATCAATAAACAAATATATAAACTCTATATATATATATATATATATATATATATATATATTGACTGTTTTACATAGAGTTTATCAGAGAATTTTGCATTTCAATTTCTATTTCTTTTTCTTTTCTTTTCTTGTCTTCTCTTCCTTTTTTTTTCTTCATTCTTTCATTATTTTATTTTGTAATATTTTTTCTTTTTTTTTTTTTTGTTGAGTTCCATTATCACTTAACGTTATTGGGAGATAATCGAACTCATCGTTTTTCCGGTTTGCCAAAGAGAATTGATAAAATGCCAATGCCAATGATAAAAACCGGCTAAAGATACCGAATAAAATATCTATAGAGCCAGTGCCACGTAGAATGTCAATTGCCACGTGAATCATTGGGATCAATATTCGAGACCCATTGATTTGGGTTCACATATATGTTCGATATGGTGCCACGCAATGTATCGAATCCTTGATTGAGTGGCACTGGCTTAGCACGTTTGCCCACAGATTTCATCCAGTTTTGCCAAGCACCTTCAGATTTTTGTTTACGTTGCTGTTCAATCTGTTGCTTACTTTGCTGCTGCTGGCGTTGACGTTCACGATCACGTTGCTGTTGCAGCAACTTAAGACGTTCCCATTCAGCTAAACGTTTCTTTACCTGTTCCGGTGTCTCCTTCCGTATAGTTTTCTTTTGGCTGGCAGACGTTGAGCTCATTATTGAGCTGCCTGAATGACTTTTGCAGCTGACGGTAGTGATGCTACTCTTGCTACTGCTGGCCATTGGTTTCTTTTGCTGCAACTCCTTTTGCCGGCACCATTCCTGATAACGTTCCTTGGCCAAACGCTGACGCATAGCAGTCTCTGCATCACGCTTCTCACGCTCTTCTTTAGCAGCTTGTGCCTTCTCCTGCTTCTGACGTTGCTTGCGCTTCACCCACTCCTGATACGCTGCTTTTCCATGACTTTCCTTCTTATCATCAAAGGTGCGAAAGTATGTGGATGAACCCGACGATGATGTTGTCGAAAGATTTAGACTAAGCGATGGCACAATATTACTGCGACTCTCCGATGGCTTCAAGGCACCGCCATACATATCAGTCCAGCTGCACGTTGATGCCGATGAGCAATCATCACGACGCACTGTTGATGGCTTCAAATTATACGTACGATTGGTAACTTGACTCTGGCAATCAAAGGTATTACAACTGATGGTATCCAGCACATTATTCTTATTCTTTGGACGATCAGTGCCAACACTATTTATTGAATCAACGCTTATAATATCATCATCATATTGCGGCTTAGAGCCCCCCTTTGTACGACAAATAGTATCGACATCAAATGATGTCATACTAACATCATCACCATCTTGTGCCGCCGTTTCACAAACAGTGGCAACATCAAATGAAGACATGCTCATCATATCTTCCTGCACATTTGGTACACAAACTGTCTCCACATCGAACGAGGATACACTTAGAGAATCATCGGGGTTTGACTTTCCCAATGCACTAGGACTACAGACAGTGCTATCAATGGAATTAGTGCTTATAGAATCAATTGTATTATTGTATGCATCCATTTCCATGTCTTGTTGTTTAGCTCTATTAGCATTAACAGTGTTTACCTGATCACCAACAGCTTGTTGTTGTTGTTGTTGTTGTTGTTGTCGTTGTTGTTGCTGTTGTTGTTCTTCTGCTGCATCTTCGACACAACGATTATCAATATACTGATCACAATAGCTATCGACAGAATTATGATCGGGATCAATATTATTGAGTCCATGATCATATGAACTATAACAATTTGTAAGCTCATCGTCATCGTTGTCGTTATCGTTATCGTTATCATCCTTATTGGCCACATAACGCACAGTTGGCGATACATATGAGCGATTACTATAGCCATGAACAGAATTCATATCAGTATCATCATCACTTATATCTGATAATGGCAATGATGTATTGCATTGCCCGGAGATCACTTGACAATCGACCAATTTACCTTCAGTATTGCGACGTGCTACAAAGGCCATGCTTGATCCTCAAGATTCTCTTAAGAAAAATATTCTGTGAATGAATTTTTTATAAAAAGATGATGATGCGTGAGTTAGTATTGTGATTGTAAAAGTTAATTGTTATTGTTGTTTTTGCATTTGTTTTTGTGAATGTTTTGTTATTGTTGTTGTTGTTATTGTAGTTGATGTTTAGGTTTTTGTTAGTATTTTTTTTGTTGTTTTTGCAATCGTTTGTGTTAGTCCCACGATGCGGACTTGTAACTGACAAAAATTTCATTGAAATTCTAAACAAAACAAAAAAAAAAGCAATGGCTGCTTTGAATTTAAATATTTATATATGAAAATAAAAAAAAGAAAAAAGTTTTCTGCGTTTCTCTAACTTCTGGTCAAATTATTTTAAAATTTTTTCTCAAAGTGTAGGAACACATACGACAAACTATGGCAAACTACAGCACACTACCAAAACGCGTCCCAATTCGGTCTCTGAAGCAAAATGAAAACATTTTAACTAATGACAAACAATTACTTAAACAACGCACGAGTCGAACCAGAGAAAGAGACTGAGAGAAAAGAGAGAGAGAGAGAGAGGGAGACGCAGACGACGACGAGCGACGGCAGTGAAAGGTAATTAAAACTACACTACAATCACACAAACACACACACACACACCCAAATACATTTACCAAGTGTGTGTTTGGGGTGTTTAAGCGTAAAGTTGCCAACTCAAAAATCATTTGTTGTGTGCGAGAGTTTCACTTTGTTGTTGCTGCTCTTGTTGTTGTTGCTTTTGTTGTTGTTGCCTTTTACCTTGTTTGTTGGTTGTCTGTTACCTGGCACAGTTAATGAGTAGCGCTTTCATTTTTAATGAGACTCACCCGCACATACACACACACACACACTCAGGGCATATCAGATGCACACACTCACACACAGCACACGAGCTGAGGTGTAATAAAAAACTTATCGCTGCTCGCTTTTAGGCGCCCGTGTGCGACGTTTGATAGACATAATTAAATGATTTTTTATGTGCTTAATTGTTGTATCTTGTGCCGACATCGACCTTATTAAAAAAATACAGTAACAACAACAACAACAACAACAACAATGAATGAAAATACAAAAAAAAAAAACAATAAAATGCTCTTTTCTACGAGCTGCAAATGACTTGTCAAATGAACGACAGGCGAACGGATAACGTGGCCAACTTTGACTTTCGCTTCACTTTTTAAGTGCATGTGTGTCTGTGTGTGTGTGGGTAATGCTATTGGCTAATTGTTTGGCATGGGAATACACAATGGGTTTGGCTTTAAAATGGAACAAACTGATTATGAAACAACAGAAAGAAAACTTCAAATAGTTGTAAATGAAATATCGAACTTTCATTTTATGTGAAATAAATTAGTTAAAAGCAAAACTAAAAAAAAAACTTTAAAAAAACTTCTAATACAAATTATAATAACTAAAATTAAATATAAATTATATTAACGTTAGATGAAAGTGAAATAGCTTAAAGCAATTTTAATTGATTCTTCAACACATTGCTACAATGTCTGTGAATAGTCACAGCTGCGGTCAAGTGACAGAATTGTATGCGAGGCAACTGAAATACTTGCAAAGTAAAAGTGAACAATAAAATGAAAGGCAATAACAAAAAGTAGAACTAAATGCTGCTGAAAGAAATCAATTATTAAGGCTACAAGACTTTGACGTTGTTTGTAAGAGAAACCAAAGAAAAAAAAAATAAAAAAATGGAAAGAATTATTTCAAGTGAACTTTAAGAGCAGCTACAATGCGACTAGCAGCGAAAAATCTTTAATAAAAATCATAAATAAAATTGTAGAAATTCAACAGGTTGTCACTTTTGCTGCCAATTACAAATTTCATACACGCTCTCAAATCACTTTTCATTTTTTTTTTTTGTTTTTCAATTTATTTTCTTTTTTTTATAATTATTATTTTTCATTTCATCATATAGATGTAGATGTTTTTGTTTTTGTTGTTATTATTGTTATTGTGTAATATCATTGATTATTATTGGCGCAACGTTGTTTGGCTGTGCGTACACATTTAATTAAAAACGTGACAATTTTACCTGTGGCCAATGCAACGAATATTTCATCAAGCATACGCCACGTGTGCTATGCCACACCATACCTACAAACTGTGCCTCGCCTCTGTGGTCACAATCATTTTGTTTAAATAATTAAAAACCTGTTTACAATATACATATGTATATATATATATATATATATATATATAGTATATGCGCAACTCGTGTCCATTACAATTCACTTTCGCTGCCCACAAATTTAATTAACTCAATAAATTCGAGCATGGTTCTGCTCTGGCTCTGGTAAGTAGGATTTATACGCCAACCGCTGAATTGAATTGTTTTTAATTTATCAAATAATTTTAGCACATGTCTCACTTTGATCATATGGCAAAATCATGCTAAAATGTCATCGAGCGCTCATTAGCATTTATAATTTATAATTCATTGTTTTAAATCAAATTTGTGAAAGACGAAAGTCAATTGCACAACTATAGCTAGAATGTTTATTGATTTGTGCAATGAAAGTGTTGAAACTTACCAGATGTAAGTATGATGTAAACTTTTTTTTTCCCCTTTTGCGTTATGGTGAAGTTATGCTTAGAAGTTCCTTCAAAGGATGTGTGGTGAAAAGGTTACGGTTGTTTTTTTTTATATATTTATTTTTAGCTGGAAATGTAATGTTTATGTTTTTTTATCAATACGTGTATAATTTTTGTGAGCTAAACATATTTTCGCC
Organism: Zaprionus obscuricornis; assembly: GCA_037044475.1. Taxonomy (NCBI): domain Eukaryota; kingdom Metazoa; phylum Arthropoda; class Insecta; order Diptera; family Drosophilidae; genus Zaprionus; species Zaprionus obscuricornis. The sequence continues at coordinate 29,473 of JBAMBR010007158.1, forward strand.
TACTATGAAAGCAAAATTCTTCATTTAATTTCAACTTTTATAACTTTTTCTTACAGTTAATTAAATGCATAAAAAGTTCAGATATTGAAAAATCTACCAAAAACTTTAAAAGTCTTCAAATCAACATGCTTCAATCTCTTAAAAAAAAAATAAAAATAAAAAAATTCTTTTCACATTGCCACCTGACAAACCAAATGAAGTGAAGACAGAACTTAACTTCAGTCAGACCACAAACAAATCAGTTAAGTGTCCTCCAACTCCAACTTCAACATGGGGAAAAAACAAAATACAAAAAAAAAAAATACTGAAACGAAATGAAAGACGCGAAGACAACCTTTGGCAAGGACTAAGGTAAGTCAATTTACCTAATTGACTTATGGCCAAGCAAGAAAGTTTGACAGTTGAATCTTGTTACTGCTTGCTTGCTTCTCAAGTGGAACATTTTAATTTGCTGTGCAAGACGATGTCAACCGATGATCTGAGTTAGCAACTGTAACTGTAACTGTAACTGTAACAGCGGATGAAGAAGTTGATTTGTGACTTTAGCCTAAATTTGTAATTAAATTTATTTTTCTATAATAAATCTATTATTTTTTTTTTGTAATAAATTTTTTTTCACTTTAAATTTAACAATTTTTAATGTTTATTTATTTTTTTGTATAATTTATTTTTGTGATACAACAATTATTTTATTTGATTGCAGCACACTGATTTATAGGATTATAACTGGCAATTAAATGTAATTATATATTCCATCAACTATTTTTTTTACATTTCCTCTGTGAAATCAGGAAATATTCATAATGACGTATCAATATTATTTTTAGAAAAAAGAAAAATGCTTAAAGTTTTTTTTATACATATTTATGAGTTAGCAATAAAAATTATTTTAATTGTTTAAATCAATAAAATACACAATGAACATATATAACAATGAACATTTTTATCTAATCTTTTTGTAGAAAGTTAAGATCTCATCCAATTTGTCACACAGTCTGCAATTCGATAAGATCTTAACTTTCTACGAAAAGATTGATAAAATCTTCATTGTTATATATGTTCATTGTGTATTTTATTGATTTAAACAATTAAAATAATTTTTATTGCTAACTCATAAATATGTATAAAAAAAAACTTTAAGCATTTTTCTTTTTTCTAAAAATAATATTGATACGTCATTATGAATATTTCCTGATTTCACAGAGGAAATGTAAAAAAAATAGTTGATGGAATATATAATTACATTTAATTGCCAGTTATAATCCTATAAATCAGTGTGCTGCAATCAAATAAAATAATTGTTGTATCACAAAAATAAATTATACAAAAAAATAAATAAACATTAAAAATTGTTAAATTTAAAGTGAAAAAAAATTTATTACAAAAAAAAAATAATAGATTTATTATAGAAAAATAAATTTAATTACAAATTTAGGCTAAAGTCACAAATCAACTTCTTCATCCGCTGTTACAGTTACAGTTACAGTTACAGTTGCTAACTCAGATCATCGGTTGACATCGTCTTGCACAGCAAATTAAAATGTTCCACTTGAGAAGCAAGCAAGCAGTAACAAGATTCAACTGTCAAACTTTCTTGCTTGGCCATAAGTCAATTAGGTAAATTGACTTACCTTAGTCCTTGCCAAAGGTTGTCTTCGCGTCTTTCATTTCGTTTCAGTATTTTTTTTTTTGTGTATTTTGTTTTTTCCCCATGTTGAAGTTGGAGTTGGAGGACACTTAACTGATTTGTTTGTGGTCTGACTGAAGTTAAGTTCTGTCTTCACTTCATTTGGTTTGTCAGGTGGCAATGTGAAAAGAATTTTTTTATTTTTATTTTTTTTTTAAGAGATTGAAGCATGTTGATTTGAAGACTTTTAAAGTTTTTGGTAGATTTTTCAATATCTGAACTTTTTATACATTTAATTAACTGTAAGAGAAAGTTGTGAAAGTTAAAATTAAATGAAGAATTTTGCTTTCATAGTAGGCGAAAATATGTTTAGCTCAAAAAAATTATACACGTATTGATAAAAAAAAAACATAAACATTACATTTCCAGCTAAAAATAAATATATAAAAAAAAACAACCGTAACCTTTTCACCACACATCCTTTGAAGGAACTTCTAAGCATAACTTCACCATAACGCAAAAGAGAAAAAAAAAGCTTACATCATACTTACATCTGGTAAGTTTCTACACTTTCATTGCACAAATCAATAAATATTCTAGCTATTCTATAGTTGTGCAATTGACTTTCGTCTTTCACAAACTTGATTTAAAACAATGAATTATAAATTATAAATGCTAATGAGCGCTGGATGACATTTTAGCATGATTTTGCCATATGATCAAAGTGAGACATGTGCTAAAATTATTTGATAAATTAAAAACAATTCAATTCAGCGGTTGGCGTATAAATCCTACTTACCAGAACCAGAGCAGAGCCGTGCTCGAATTTATTGAGTTAATTAAATTTGTGGGCAGCGAAAGTGAATTGTAATGGACACGAGTTGCGCATATACTATATATATATATATATGCATATGTATATTGTAAACAGGTTTTTAATTATTTAAACAAAATGATTGTGACCACAGAGGCGAGGCAAGGCTTGTAGGTATGGTGTGGCATAGCACACGTGGCGTATGCTTGATGAAATATTCGTTGCATTGGCCACAGGTAAAATTGTCACGTTTTTAATTAAATGTGTACGCACAGCCAAACAACGTTGCGCCAATAATAATCAATGATATTGCACAATAACAATAATAACAACAAAAACAAAAACATCTACATCTATATGATGAGAGAAATGAAAAATAATAATTATAAAAAAAAAAGAAAAAAAATTGAAAAACAAAAAAAAAAAATGAAAAGTGATTTGAGAGCGTGTATGAAATTTGTAATTGGCAACAAAAGTGACAACCTGTTGAATTTCTACAATTTTATTTATGATTTTTATTAAAGATTTTTCGCTACTAGTCGCATTGTAGCTGCTCTTAAAGTTCACTTGAAATAATTCTTTCCATGTTTTTTTTTTTCTTTGGTTTCTCTTACAAACAACGTCAAAGTCTTGTAGCCTTAATAATTGATTTCTTTCAGCAGCATTTAGCTCCACTTTTTGTTCTTGCCTTTCATTTTATTGTTCACTTTTACTTTGCAAGTATTTCAGTTGCCTCGCATACAATTCTGTCACTTGACCGCAGCTGTGACTATTCACAGACATTGTAGCAATGTGTTGAAGAATCAATTAAAATTGCTTTAAGCTATTTCACTTTCATCTAACGTTAATATAATTTATATTTAATTTTAGTTATTATAATTTGTATTAGAAGTTTTTTTAAAGTTTTTTTTTTAGTTTTGCTTTTAACTAATTTATTTCACATAAAATGAAAGTTCGATATTTCATTTACAACTATTTGAAGTTTTCTTTCTGTTGTTTCATAATCAGTTTGTTCCATTTTAAAGCCAAACCCATTGTGTATTCCCATGCCAAACAATTAGCCAATAGCATTACACACACACACAGACACACATGCACTTAAAAAGTGAAGCGAAAGTCAAAGTTGGCCACGTTATCCGTTCGCCTGTCGTTCATTTGACAAGTCATTTGCAGCTCGTAGAAAAGAGCATTTTATTGTTTTTTTTTTGTATTTTCATTCATTGTTGTTGTTGTTGTTGTTGTTGTTACTGTATTTTTTTAATAAGGTCGATGTCGGCACAAGATACAACAATTAAGCACATAAAAAATCATTTAATTATGTCTATCAAACGTCGCACACGGGCGCCTAAAAGCGAGCAGCGATAAGTTTTTTATTACACCTCAGCTCGTGTGCTGTGTGCTGTGTGTGAGTGTGTGCATCTGATATGCCCTGAGTGTGCTGTGTGTGTGTATGTGCGGGTGAGTCTCATTAAAAATGAAAGCGCTACTCATTAACTGTGCCAGGTAACAGACAACCAACAAACAAGGTAAAAGGCAACAACAACAACAACAAGAGCAGCAACAACAACAAAGTGAAACTCTCGCACACAACAAATGATTTTTGAGTTGGCAACTTTACGCTTAAACACCCCAAACACACACTTGGTAAATGTATTTGGGTGTGTGTGTGTGTGTGTGTGTGTGATTGTAGTGTAGTTTTAATTACCTTTCACTGCCGTCGCTCGTCGTCGTCTGCGTCTCCCTCTCTCTCTCTCTCTCTTTTCTCTCAGTCTCTTTCTCTGGTTCGACTCGTGCGTTGTTTAAGTAATTGTTTGTCATTAGTTAAAATGTTTTCATTTTGCTTCAGAGACCGAATTGGGACGCGTTTTGGTAGTGTGCTGTAGTTTGCCATAGTTTGTCGTATGTGTTCCTACACTTTGAGAAAAAATTTTAAAATAATTTGACCAGAAGTTAGAGAAACGCAGAAAACTTTTTTCCTTTTTTTATTTTCATATATAAATATTTAAATTCAAAGCAGCCATTGCTTTTTTTTTTGTTTTGTTTAGAATTTCAATGAAATTTTTGTCAGTTACAAGTCCGCATCGTGGGACTAACACAAACGATTGCAAAAACAACAAAAAAAATACTAACAAAAACCTAAACATCAACTACAATAACAACAATAACAACAACAATAACAAAACATTCACAAAAACAAATGCAAAAAACAACAATAACAACAACAATAACAATTAACTTTTACAATCACAATACTAACTCACGCATCATCTTTTTATAAAAAATTCATTCACAGAATATTTTTCTTAAGAGAATCTTGAGGATCAAGCATGGCCTTTGTAGCACGTCGCAATACTGAAGGTAAATTGGTCGATTGTCAAGTGATCTCCGGTCAATGCAATACATCATTGCCATTATCAGATATAAGTGATGATGATACTGATATGAATTCTGTTCATGGCTATAGTAATCGCTCATATGTATCGCCAACTGTTCGTTATGTGGCCAATAAGGATGATAACGATAACGATAACGACAACGATGACGATGAGCTTACAAATTGTTATAGTTCATATGATCATGGACTCAATAATATTGATCCCGATCATAATTCTGTCGATAGCTATTGTGATCAGTATATTGATAATCGTTGTGTCGAAGATGCAGCAGAAGAACAACAACAGCAACAACAACGACGACAACAACAACAACAACAACAACAAGCTGTTGGTGATCAGGTAAACACTGTTAATGCTAATAGAGCTAAACAACAAGACATGGAAATGGATGCATACAATAATACAATTGATTCTATAAGCACTAATTCCATTGATAGCACTGTCTGTAGTCCTAGTGCATTGGGAAAGTCAAACCCCGATGATTCTCTAAGTGTATCCTCGTTCGATGTGGAGACAGTTTGTGTACCAAATGTGCAGGAAGATATGATGAGCATGTCTTCATTTGATGTTGCCACTGTTTGTGAAACGGCGGCACAAGATGGTGATGATGTTAGTATGACATCATTTGATGTCGATACTATTTGTCGTACAAAGGGGGGCTCTAAGCCGCAATATGATGATGATATTATAAGCGTTGATTCAATAAATAGTGTTGGCACTGATCGTCCAAAGAATAAGAATAATGTGCTGGATACCATCAGTTGTAATACCTTTGATTGCCAGAGTCAAGTTACCAATCGTACGTATAATTTGAAGCCATCAACAGTGCGTCGTGATGATTGCTCATCGGCATCAACGTGCAGCTGGACTGATATGTATGGCGGTGCCTTGAAGCCATCGGAGAGTCGCAGTAATATTGTGCCATCGCTTAGTCTAAATCTTTCGACAACATCATCGTCGGGTTCATCCACATACTTTCGCACCTTTGATGATAAGAAGGAAAGTCATGGTAAAGCAGCGTATCAGGAGTGGGTGAAGCGCAAGCAACGTCAGAAGCAGGAGAAGGCACAAGCTGCTAAAGAGGAGCGTGAGAAGCGTGATGCAGAGACTGCTATGCGTCAGCGTTTGGCCAAGGAACGTTATCAGGAATGGTGCCGGCAAAAGGAGTTGCAGCAGAAGAAACCAATGGCCAGCAGTAGCAAGAGTAGCATCACTACCGTCAGCTGCAAAAGTCATTCAGGCAGCTCAATAATGAGCTCAACGTCTGCCAGCCAAAAGAAAACTATACGGAAGGAGACACCGGAACAGGTAAAGAAACGTTTAGCTGAATGGGAACGTCTTAAGTTGCTGCAACAGCAACGTGATCGTGAACGTCAACGCCAGCAGCAGCAAAGTAAGCAACAGATTGAACAGCAACGTAAACAAAAATCTGAAGGTGCTTGGCAAAACTGGATGAAATCTGTGGGCAAACGTGCTAAGCCAGTGCCACTCAATCAAGGATTCGATACATTGCGTGGCACCATATCGAACATATATGTGAACCCAAATCAATGGGTTCTAATATTGATCCCAATGATTCACGTGGCAATTGACATTCTACGTGGCACTGGCTCTATAGATATTTTATTTTGTAATCTTTTTCTTTTTTTTTTTTGGCATTGGCATTTTATCAATTCTCTTTGGCAAACCGGAAAAACGATGAGTTCGATTATCTCCCAATAACGTTAAGTGATAATGGAACTCAACAAAAAAAAAAAAGAAAAAATATTCAAATAAATAGTGAAAGAATGAAAAAGAGACGAAAAAAAGGAAGGAGGGAGAGAGACAGAGAAGAAAGAAATAAAATTAAATATGATAAAACTCTATGTAAAACAGTCGATATATATATATATATATATATATATATATATATATAGAGTTTCTGTGTTTATGTTTTATTGATATATTCGTTAGCCCGTACAATTTGAGCACCGATGTTTTTCAATAAACCAATAGTTGAGTATATCTACAAATGTTTTCTGGATCAAATGATTTTTCTTTTCCAAAAACAATTTTAAAGTACGAATTTTGCTTCTAATTCTAATGTTTGAAGTCTGTGTTTCGCTGCTATTGCAACATTGTTGAGGTGAAAATGATAAAAAAAAGTCTAGTTTCCAATTTATGTAGCATATATCTAAAAAGTTGTCGATGATATAAACATTAATTGGAAATTAGTTTTCAAGCTGGATAATATAAGCTATATATATATTTTTTTTTATATAGTAATCTTCAACTGAGTTTTATTCCCGCCTTTTAACAAGTTCGTCATGTTCAGTGTATTTTTTTTTTTTTTTTGGTTTTCTTTTTGCATTATAAATATATTTTTATAAGCATATATAAAAATATTTTTTTGGCTTTGTAAGCGCATCCAAAATTCATAAAAATATATGTAAAATTTTCAAATAAAATTGTAATATTTAAATATTACAGTAGAATTAGTTGAGGAATTTTTAACAGTTGTTTGCAACTTTCATTGCAGTTGTAATACTTTATCTGAGAAATTTTTGCACAGTGTATTTCTCACATATCCCAACAGCCAATGGCAATTATAATCGCTTTAATTACAAACCACGGACATTTCATATAAGTGGATATTTTTTTTTGCTTTTGCCTCTGGCCTTGCCGATGCCTCAACGTTGCACAGATTATTATTAATAAAAGCCTGCTTTGTCTCACACTCACAACGAGACATCAGCAGACTGGGCCAATACGATAACCTTTTAGCCTTGCTTTGTTGTAATAGCTTTTTTTTTGTCCCTAAAACTGAAATAACCCAAACTATTGCTTGCTTGCTTGTTTACCATTTTGTGACAGTGAGCTCAAGTTGTGGGAGATTTGAGAAGTATATGAAGGGGGGTTTGGTGGACGAGATACATTGATATGTCTATATACATATAAGTATATATATTTCCTCATTTTTGTTTGTCAATTTGTGCTTTTATTATTTATTTGTCAGCTCCATGGGGAGTTTGAGTCTGTGACTAGACATTGGGCTTAATTAAGGTCTTCTTCTTCTTCTGCTGCTGCTTCTACTTGTGCTTCATCATATGCTTCTTGGACTTTTATTTATGCAATTAACCAAAGCTGCGTGTAATAAAGTCCAAGTCTAGGTATAATCTTTGATTAATTGTAGTTTTGTTTACATGATGAGCGTACGACGAGTTAACCTGCTGCTCAACCTTATTATGCATATGTGTGTGTTTATGTGTGTTGCTGTATGCGTGTGTATGTGTGCTCAGCGCTTGTAACTTATTCAGTGTATGAGTTTTTCTTTCAGGTGATTAGTCTATCATTCAGGTTGGTTACTCATGTTGTTCTTGTTGTTCATGTTGCTGTACTTGTTTTTGTCTGCTAAGCTGTGGCAATTTGTTTACATGTGCCGCGGCATGTTAATGGTAATAGCATTTTAGGCCTTTTCATTATCATTATGTTGTGCCTTAGATATATTAAAGACAGATATTTAGTTGAAGACTCAAGCAACTTGTCTTTATTATATCATTATTTTTCTACAGTGCTTAGAATATTGTAAAAATTGATTGAAATTTGAAATAAATTTAATTTTAATAAAATTAATATTTTTATTATTATTATAATTAATATTATATTTTATATTATATTTTTAATATTATATAGTGTTCTTAAAAAAAATTTTTTTTTTATTTATTTAATTATTTTATTCAACAAAATCAATTATTTAATCTCAAACAATTTCCCAAACGAACTAGCTACTATTCTTTAAAAAAAAATTAGACCACAACTAAAGCAACTATAAATTGTTTATTTATTTATTACTTTTACAGCGAACTTAAAATGTTGCAATTTTTCAAAAATTTTATATTATATTTAATTTTATTATGAAATATAAAAACCATTTTTTTTTAATTTTTTATTATTATTATTATTACTAAGAATGTTTTGCATTGATTTAATTTAGTTGAAAAATATTTTTATATTAATTTTTATTATTCAAATTTTCTTAAATTTCTTACTATTATTATTATTTTTATTACAAAATATATTGCTGATTTTAATTATTTAATTTGAGATAAATACTCGTTTTTCTTATCTGACTCTTTGCTGCATGATTAGATCATGTATAAAGCAACACGTCTAATTTATTTATTACTGCTATAGTGTCCTTAAAGTGTTGTGAAAAAGATAAAAAATTCCATAAATATTTAAGAAAAAAATGAGAAATTATTGAAAAATATTTTAATAATTTTAAATGTATTTTTATTATTTTTTTTTCTTAATTAAAGCTTAAAGCTGTCTTAAAATAATTTAAAAAATCGAGTAAAATTTAAATATTCAATTTAAAAATATTCCCTTTCTTTCTGATGTTCTATATATGATCACAAATCATATCTATTACACACATTTCTTTTTTTTCCTTTTTTTGGTTGCTAACGAAATTACGTTTTATTTACATTTTAGCATTTTGTTGTAGCCTCATTCTCTTACTTTCTTTTGAGGTTGTAAACTTTAATGCGATATCGTAAAATGTAAGCACGACAAAGCCGGAAAAGAAACCGCAAAACAGCTAATGGCACATGGTATGTGAACCTTTGGGCATGGAACTGCTCATATGATGCCATAATCACAGCAATGACAATGACAAAATGTTAATGTGCCTTGTATGTTCTTGCTGCTGCTGTTGTTGTTGTTGTTGCTATTGTGATGACTTTTATGAGTAACTATAAATTAAAAAACAATTTCTTGTTGTACTGAATACAACGGCAAATAAAATATTGTAGAAATTATGAGAACGCTTAAAGTTCGCATTTAAAATAATTTTCGTGCATTTAAATAACAATTAACACAGATGAAATTATATAATATACAGTGAATAATAGTTTATATACTCTATAAAACAATCATTGACTACTAACAAAACAAAAGTGTATGCAGATTAACGCAAATTTGCGCATTTTAAATGCAAATCAACAACAATCACAACAATAGCAACAATAACAACAACAACAATTACTGAGCGACCAACAATTATAATAAATAACCACGAAAAATTCAAAATGATTTGCTTCGACTGAATGAGAGAGTGAGAGAGAGACAGAGAGAGAGAGAGTGAGAGAAAAAGGTTTTGTGTAGCTGTATAGAAGCACAAAGAAAATTAATAATAAATCTCAAAATGCTCATTAACTTAATTACTGTGTTTATTTTCATTGCCCTTCCGTTGACGTCGTCGTCATCGTCGTTGTCGCTTTCCGATTTTCCTCCGAGTTTTGGCAGCTTTGTTGTTTTATTTTTTCACCCTGCAAGCATAAGATTTTTAGCAAGGGATATGAAAAATATTTAATTAAATTTATATTACGCAAGATATTCCAAGACTATGTGAGCCTAGTTTTTGGCATAATTTTATTTAATAAAAAATAGGTAATAAAATATTATTTAATTTTTATTTTTATTTATATGCCATGAAATTATATTAGAAATAGTTTTCATAAGTTCACAATTAAATTACAGGATAACTTCTAGTTCAGCACTCTTTAATTTTTACAGTCTCAATCAAAAAGAAAATTTTTTTTTTTGCTTTTGTTGAAATGTTTTCTTTTGCTGCGTCACGCAATTTTTATAGCTCCCCTCGGCGAACAAATTTTGACGCTCCCTTTCCTACACGTTCACCATTGCCGGCTCATACTCCATCGAAATTTGTGATAAACAACTCAGCGAAGAAAAAATAGCCTGAGAACATGAAAAAAATTGAGCGTCTTTAACCTTAATGTGTATTTAAGTAATGTTAATTGTGTGTAGAGCCGCCAGCTGACGCCAGATGTTTCCATTTCTTTGCCACGAAATTTGCTTTGTGTCCCTGTTGTTTTTCTTTTTTGGCACATTCTTTTTTTTTTTTGTAATTATGTTAATTTTTTTTTGCTTTCGCTTTTTCTGTTGCTTTTGCCTTTACCAGCACCAGGTAGCGTATCTAAAAGTTGTGTGTGTGTGCATTTTTTTTCACTCACTGTATTATATAATTGCTGACTAGTTGTTAATTGAATTTCAAGTGAGACGCGTTCAGGTTGCAATTAGTACAAAGGTGCCAGAGGTTTGTATAAATTTCTAATAAATTACGTATACGTATATTGTGTATGTGTTCATGGTATTTTTTTTCTTTTATAATTGAATTGGACGCACATCAATTTTATATTATTGAGGTAATTATATTCCTTTGTATTCTAGTTTTATGAAAGCAATAAAACAATCAAATTCTATGATATTGAAAAGTTCAAAATAGACAATGAAAACTTCAAACAATCGGCACTGTATATTACATCTATGATATTTTTCTACATTTTATATTTGTAAGTATAATTTGCAATTTTAGCTGTAATTCAATAATATTTTGCAGGTTTATTTTCTTTTAAAATTTATTCATGTTCATTACACACAACAGAGAAATGCAATTTCATTTGAGAAATATAAAAAAAAAAATGAAAATGAAAATGAAAAAAAGAAAATAAAATAAAATAAAACCTTTTGTAATTGTATATCATCATTTTATTTTCATTTACTATTTTTAAAGCGCGATTTCTCACTGCATTTTCCAGTGTAAATTGATCTCTTTGAGCATTTTTCACTGCACTTTATTGTTGTTGTTGTTCTTGCTGTTGTTTTTCGGTGTTCTTTTTTTTTTCTTTTTTGCAATCAGGAAGCAAGGCTTAAAATGCCCGATAGCAGTTTGACATTATTAAAATGTACATTATACGGGTCAGTCAGCCGATATATGTACAGTATATAAATATGTGTGAGTAGGT